>JAODAL010024285.1:0-60872 GCA_025379985.1 Phyllomedusa bahiana | reverse complement strand
ACAGATACGTGTTTTTTACTTTGGCGCACTCAGCTTTGTTCATTGGGGCACCTTGCATTAAATTAATACGCATTTTGTAGTCACCAAAAGGTGAATTGAAAGGTCCCAAAAATACCTTGTATTACCCGAATTTTTAGAACTTTTTTTTATTTTGGCGCACCAGCTTTGTTATGGGGCACCTTGCACTTAAATGTGAATACGCAATTTTGTATCCACATGTGAATTGATAGGTACCAAAAAATACCTTTTATTATCCGAATACATTACAGATACATGTTTTTTTGACTTTGGCGCACTACAGCTTTGTTCATTGAGGCACCTTGCACTTAAATGTGAATACAGCAATTTTGTAGTCACTACAGGTGAATTGAAAGGTGCCAAAAATACCTTGTATTATCCGAATGCATTTCAGATACGTGTTTTTTCACTTTGGCGCAGGCCAGCTTTGTTGATAGATCTACTTTGCAGTTAAATTTGAATACAGCAATTTTGTAGTCACCACAGGTGAATTGATAGGTGCAAAAAATACCTTTTATTATCAAAATACATTTCAGATATGTGTTTTTTTTCCCTTTGGCGCAGGCCAGTTTTGTTGATAGATCTACTTTGCAGTTAAATTTGAATCCAGCAATTTTGTTTTGATTTGAGGGATTTGAGAATAGTTGTGATTTGCCGTCTTTTAATAAGAGACGTTCCAAAACTCTTACATACCTTCTCATATTTTTATATTTCTGAACATGGAGCGAAATTCAAGTGGTAAGCGAGCAAAGAGGGGGGTAGGACATTGAGGTAGAGGTCCGAGAGAAGGTGTTCCTTCCAGTGCTGGCGACAACACGCATGCCAGCGGATCGTCAGTTGCAGAACCGTCAGGCCTGTAATCGATGGGTCAGGGCCCTGTGAATCTCAGTAACGAACAGCGTCGCCAATCTGTCCTTCAGTGGTTAATGCAACCTGCATCCAGCAGTCTTACCTCCTCCTCCTCCCAGTCACGGCCACAAATGTCGTCATCAGCATCATCAGCATCCGTCCAACATGAAGCAGCCCAAATGTCAACTCCTGTACCCACCACTGTGGATAATCCATTTTCTGAAGACCTCTTTGATGACAATATGCGGTTGGGGTCAGAAGGCACCACCAGCACCACCAGAGACCCATCCTACTCCTTCTCCTTCCGCCAGTTTGACGACCTGCACGTCATACAGCGGCCAGTCTAGCAGCCAGCCTTCTGTCTTCCATGTTTGGGAGCAGAAGAAACACTTTAACCCAAACCATCCCAAAGCCAAAAGCCTGAATGTCGGCATTGCCAGGCTTTTGGCCTTGGAAATGTTGCCTTTCCGTCTGGTGGACACAGATGAGTTCCGCCATGTCATGGCCCTTGCGTGCCCCCTATACCAGATGCCGAGCAGGCATTTCTTTGCCAGAAAAGCCGTCCCTGCCCTGGCCAGCCACGTGTCATCTAAAATTTCAAGCGCGTTGTCTGCATCTGTGGCCGGAAAAGTCCATCTGACCACCGACACATGTACTAGTAAGCACGGCCAAGGCCTCTATATCTCTGTGACAGCTCACTGGGTGAGCTGGATGGATGTCTCTGGGGGGGACGGTGGCTCTCAGGCTCGGCGCACGCTCTTCAAAACCGCAGGGATGGTGCAGGTTCTTTCCCCCAAGGTCCTCTGGTGGCATCACGTGCCCAAAAAAACTGGCCCGTGTTAAAAATTAGTCTTGGGGGCCCGTCCAAAACGGGCCCGGGAAATTTGGGGGACGGCTCCCGCAACGAGATCGAGTGTTTGGTGGGCCAAAAAAATTTTTCCCAGGCAAGGGGGTTTTGCAGAAGGGGCCCAAAAACGCGGGGCCGCCCTTAAGATGGGTAGGCGGGGGACACACCCCTTTGCCGGGCCCACATTCGAACCTTGTCTTTTCCAAAATTTTTCTAAAGAGCTCCCCGGGTCGGGACTGCCTGCGGGAAGAAGGCTCGAAGTCTAAGACTGCACTTCCCCCGTTCGAAACCCCCTTCTTCGCCCCCGCCGGGTCCCGTTGCGGGTCATGGGGCCCCCCCGTAAACCGTCTCATTGTTGACGGGGGCACCCCGCGGGAAATTTTCCCCCCCAAAAACATGCCCCCACCCGATTGTGGGCAGCAGCGAAATTTGCCATTACGCTTTACAAGTGCCCACAGGGCCTGACAAGCAGCGGTGGGGACCTGGGGGGTTTTGGGGGACTATGGGAGAGGGGAGGCAGGTGAAAGAGCTTTTAAAAACCATCCTTGCCAGTTTTGAAGAAGCCCCAAAATGGTAAGTGCGGAAATCCCCTTGGCCCACATAAAGCATTGGGGTGATCTTATTTTTCTGGAACGAGGTTGGACACTTTTGAAAAAAACAGGCCCCCCCCCACCCGAGGGAAGGGGAAACGGACACAGTTGGGGGACACGGACCCCTTTCTCCCATCAAATCCACAAGGCCCAACAGTTTCACAATTTAAATCGGTCTTTTTAAAGGCAGGGTTCGGGTACAACCCAAAGGGCAAGAGGGCGCATCATTTTAAAGGGTGCCCCAATCAGGCAAGTCGGGGCTTGTTGAAGCTGTGCCGAGGGCAGCGGAGGAGGGGGGGGTAGGGGGAATGGGAAAGGTATTCCTAAAACACCGCGCCCCCGACATCCCTTTGCCTTGGAAAGGGGGTTGGCCAATTTTTGGGGCGGAGGGGGAAGAGGGGGAAAGACCCCAAAGTTTGCTATGCCCCTCGCCCCCGAGGTTTGGGGGAAATAAAGGCCCCACCCCAAACCCTGAGTGTTTGGGATGCTCCTTTTTCCCCCAAACATGACCCTCGCATTAAGGCCCAAAATGAACAACAGTTACGGGGGGGCCACCCCCTGGACCCCCGAAAACAAAACAAACCAGCACTTTCCTTCCCCCACCCAAATAGAGAGAAAAAATGCAAAAAGGGAAACCCCTTTCGATTGCAACTGGGGGACTTCGGTTTTGGTTCTGTTCAGTTCCCCAAATGTCACGGTGGAAAAAACTTTCACGAGGGTGACAGCAAAAGGGGCCCAAAGGGTACCCGAAACGGCAGCGGGCAGGAATTGGCAGAAGCCTAATGGGTGACCTCGGGCCAATCTTTTTTTACCCCCCTCACCAACGCATGAAATGCAGGGAAACACATCCAACACACAGAGACCATCTTAAATCAGGGGAAACAAATTTTATCTGTTCAAAAACCCGGAATTTTTTTTGTATGTTTTTTGGCGGACCCAATGGGACTTTGGGTATCCCAAAATGGACAAAATTGGCCCGACCCTCACTCCCCAAAGCCAAAAGTGGGGTTTTTTTCCCTGCCCACAGCCAGGTCATATCTGGGCGGACCTTCAGCACAGCGGGGAGGATTTTTAAACAAAAAAACGCATCCGGCTTGCCACAGTTAATGTGGATAAATTTACTTTCATAAAGGGATGAACAGGCAGGGATCCTGTGATTTTTGTGCCCCAATTTTGCCTAGGTCACCTTTATTGCCAGTTATTTCACTTTCCTCTTCAAACAAAAAAGGGTTTCCTCTTGTTTAAAACTTTTTTTTTAAAATTTGATCTTTTCTTGCTGCAATTTTTTTCCCCTTTTTTCCCCAAACATTTAAAATTTTTGTTTGGGTTTTGGTGAGGAACTGTAAAAGCAGAAAGGGTTTTTCATGACAACCCGTATTCCTTTTAAATCACTTTTTTTTTCCCGAAGTTTTCCTTTGGGTAAAGGGTTTTTTTGGAGGTCATGTTGCTGTGAGATATCAATAAATTATGGCCCTTTTGGGGAACAGAAAGGGGATTTTAAGGGGCATTTGTCCCCAAAATTTTTAATATTTGGCTGAGAAGTTCTTTATTTAAAATTTTTTTGGGGGAAACATGTTGCTGTGAAAATCCCAGCAAAAAACATGGCCCTTTTGGAACAAAAATTTGTGGCTTTTTAAAATTCTTTTTCCCCCTCACAATTTTTAATAGGGGTGAAATATTTTTTAAAATTTTTTGGGGTCATGTTGCTGGGGAATTCGAAATAATCATGGCCCTTTTTGGGAACAAAATGTGGCTTCTACGGGGGCATTTTCCCTCCCCCCAATTTTTTTAACAGGGGGTTTGAGAAGTCTTTTTTTTAAAATTTTTTTGGGTCATTTTGTTTTTAAAAGCACCCAATAATACAGGCCTTTTAAAAAAAAAAAAATGTTTTTTTAAAAACAGTTTTTTGGGTTCCCTTCAAAAATTGTAAAAAAGGTGGCCCCAAGGGTCATGCTTTAATTTTTTTTGGGGCATTTTTGTTTTTGGGGACATGAAAGCTTTTTCTAAAAAGTTATCAAAAAAAAATTTTTTTTCAAACGGGACATTTGTTCTTCAAAAACTCCAAAGTGGCTCAAGGGTCATGCTTGTTTTTTTGGGGTCATTTTGCTGTTGACATGCAGCTAACAAACAGGAAAAATAAAAAAATTTTTTTTGTTTCAAAAACAGACATTTGTTTTTTCAAAAATTTGTCCAAAGGGGCTAAAGTTCATTTTTTAAAAATTTTTGGGGCTTTTAAAACTTGACTGCAGCTATACAAACAGGCCCTTTTTAAAAAAAAAAATTTTTGTTTTTTTAACAGACATTTGTTCTTCAAAAATTGCCCAAAAGTGGTTTCATGGTAAAATTTTATGTTTTTTTTTTGGGGGGCTTTTTGTTGTGACAGGGCAGTTATACCCCGGGTTTCCTATTAAAAAAAAAAATGTTTTTCAAAAAAGACTTTTGGGTTCTTCACAATTGTAAAGGGAGTGCTCAAGGGAGATGGTGCTGTCAGAAACAGGAAAAGGAAGGGCACTGTTAAGGGACACATTTTGAAAAAAGGGACTTGTTTTTGCAAGATCTTTTTAAAAATAGCTATCAATCCCTGTATTTTAACCAAAACCCCTTTAATAAATTAAAAAAAAAAAAAAAAAAAAATGGTGGGAAACCATCCTATTTTAAAAAAGTGTTTTTTCTAGAATTAAACTATAAAAAAAAATTGGGATGTACAAAATAGCTGGTTTAAAAAAAATTTTTCTGAATTGGGACAAAAAAGGGACAAAAACTTGACCCGATGAGGTTATTAGAGGAAAATGGGGTTTGGAGCACGGGCAAGAACAAAGTAACCCAAAACAAAATTTTCCCCCAAACACGTTGAGTAAAAATGAGAAAAAAAAATGCCAAGAAAAAAGGGCACCCGGGGGGAAATAAACGTTAACCACCTTATTTCCAAGTGAAGCCAATTGGGTTTGCAAATCAAAAACGGGGGGGCAAGGCTACCCCCAAAAAAGGGGCAATAATGTTAAATGAAACTAAAAAGGTGGTTTTAAAGACTCCTTTTTCCCGGGGACTTTTTAAAAAGGGGTCATGCAGGTTTGGGGCTCCCTGCTGTGGCCCAGGGCAGGGAAAATTTTTAAAGTCCATTTAAAAATAAAAAGGTGGGTTTAAAGACTCCTTTTTCCCGGGACTTTTTTTAAACTGGGGTTTATGCAGGGTTTTGGGGGTTATGTTTTTGGGCCCCGGACAGGATAGTCAAAGTCCAGTGAAAAAAAAAAATTAAAAAAAAAAATTTTGGGTTAAAGACCCCTTTTTTGGGACTTTTTAATCTGGGGCATGCAGGTTTGGGGGTTCCCTGCGTGGCCCGGACAGGTATAGTCAATTCCAGTTGAAACTAAAATGGTGGTTGAAAGACCCTTTTTCCGGGACTTTTTAATCTGGGGTCATTGGGAGGTTTGGGGACCAAGCTTTTGGCCCAAGGGGAAAAGGATAGTCAATGTCCCCGTGAAACTAAAATGGGGTTTAAAAGACTCCTTTTTTCCGGGACTTTTTAAACGGGGTCATGCAAGGGTTTTTTGGGGGTCATGCGTTTGGGGCCCCGGACAGGGGAAAGTCAATTTTCCAGTGAAAAATAAAAAGGTGGTTGGGAAAAACTCCTTTTTCCCGGGCCCCTTTTTTAAAAAAGGGGGGGCATGCCGGTTTGGGGCTCATGCTGTGGCCCAGGACATTTTTATATCAATGTTTCCCGTGAAACTAAAATTGGGGTTGAAAAAACTCCTTTTTCCGGGACTTTTTAAATGTGGGGGCATGAAAGGGTTTGGGGGGTCATGCTTGGCCCCGGGCAGGGTTTTAGTCAATTCAGTGAAAAAAAATGGTGGTTGAAAAAAATCCTTTTTCCGGGACTTTTTAATCTGGGGGGGATGCGGTTTTGGGGGGCATGCTGTGTCCCTGGGAAGGGGTAGGGCTATGTCCCCGTGAAAAAAAAATGGGGGGGATTTGAAAACTCCTTTTTTTCCGGGACTTTTTTTAAATGGGGGTTCCCTTCAGGTTTGGGGGTCATTCTTCCCTTCCAGGACAGGGGGTATTTAATTCCAGTTTTAATAAAATGATGGTTCAAATCATACTGCCCTTTTGGCACTTTTTTTAATTTTTTGGGGGCATGCAGGTTTTTAAAGGGCCCAGCGTGGTTTCAAGAAAAGGGTAGTGAATGGTGTTTTGATTTTTTTTTTTTGGCTTTTATAACCAAAATGTGTTTCCTAAGATTAGCCGAAACCATTTACTTTGTGGGTGTTAATTCCAACTTCCCAGCCCTTTTGGGTGTAAGAATAAGGTTGGGTTTTTTCTCTCCCCCCTAGACTTTAAAGTCATCCCATCAAAATCTAACCCTCGACCAAGAATTAAATTTTTCGATGGGTGGTCGACTTTTTCCCAAACCCTCGACCGATGGGCGGGTGGTCAAAAGTAATTTGCTTTTTTCACAGTTTTTGACGATACTGGAAAAAGGGGGAAGCCAAAAGGGGGGGGTACCACCAGGGGCCCCGGGGGACCGACAAAAATTTTTTCCCCAACACAAAGCTTTGACCGTCTTCCAATTAGCACCGGGGGATGGTGCCCGCAGCCAAGGGAAAGGGCCCAGAAGAATAGATTAGGAAGAACCCAGGTAGCACATAAAAAAGCAAGTCTCTCCCTATGTAATGCCCCTACTTGAAAAGGGAACAAGGGTTCGGTACAAACAGAAAACCGGGGCCCCTGAGGGTTTTGAGCTTACAGAGGAAAGGGTAGTGGTTTTTTTCCCGGCCCGGGCCACAGGGGGGTTTTTTTTTAGACCCCCAGGGGGCATCCAAGAAAATTTTCCCACCCATCCGGGGGTCCAGGAAGGCCGAGGGTTGAAAAACCCGGGGTTTCCTAACCCGAACTGACCATTTTCAGGGATGGTCAAAACGAGGGAAAGGGTTTATTACTCCTAGGGGTTCCTCTCCCAAGTAGCCCCAGTGCGTGCGTTTCCCGGACGGAGGGGGCAGCCCCCGCGGGAAATACTTTAGGGCTGGCCATTTAAAACACAGGGGGTTTGGGATAGCTCCTTTTCGAAGATAGGTGGGGTTATCCCAAAAATTTCCCTGGCCTCCTCAACCACTGACAGGGAGGGAAGCTGTGGCGGTCTTTGAAATACCGGTGCCAGACGAGGCAGGCAACGTGTTCTGGCCGGTTCTCGCTCCTTTAGGAGCTCCCTTTCCTTTACGTTCCCGAGAAAAGGATTTTCGATCCGAGTGGCCTGGGGAAAAAAAGGTCGTTTAGAGACAAGGGGATCACGGGGCCCACAGAGCACCTTGATCTGACAAAAACCCCCTCTTGAAGGTGACGGCCAAAGCCGCCTCATTCCACGACAGTTCAGAGGCCAGAGTGCGGAATTGCACTGCATAGTCACCTACATAAGAGTCTCCTTGGTGCAAATTCAGCAAGGCGGTTTCAGCAGACGAAGCTCGGGCTGGTTCCTCAAACACACTGCGGAACTCAGTGAGGAACGTGGCAAGGTCGGCCGTGACCGGGTCGTCCCTGTCCCATAGGGGGGTAGCCCAGGCCAGGGCTTTCCCAGAATGAAGGCTGACCACAAACGCCACCTTAGACCTTTCGGTAGGAAACTGACTCCCCATCAGTTCGATATGCAGAGAGCATTGGGTGATAAAGCCCATGCAGGCCTTGGAGTCCCCATCGAATTTTGACGGCATGGATAAACGAAGCCTAGGACCAGCAGATGATGCGGAAGCTGTAGACACAGCGGGAGCCACGGAAGTTGGTTGCCGCTGCTGGGCAGAAAGGAGCTGCTGCATCATGCCAGAGAGATGACCAAGTTGTTGTGCTTGTTGCGTGATCCGTTGGGATTGCTGAGCCACGATGGTGGTAAGATCAGCAACATTCGGCAGAGACACCTTGGCGGGATCCATAGCCGGATCTTACTGTCACGGTCAGCTGTAGTGGATCCTCTGGACCACCACAAGCGATGGTATAAGCCACGCCAGGGAGCGGAATCTAAGTAGGTCCTGGAATTCATCAGAGCCCGCTGCAAAGCGGGATGTACTTGCTGCGACGGAAGTCTACCAGGTCACTACCCCTGCTGTGACTTGCTTGCAGCGGCAGCCGAGGTGTAGCGTGGTACAGAATCGTAAGGCAGGCTCGTAGTCGGGGACAGGCGGTAGGGTCAGGACAGATGGCAATGGTTCGTGGTCAAGGGACGGAGGCTGAGGATACGGTACACGAAGAATAAGAACAAGACACTAGAATGCATTCTCAGTAGGCGGTGAGGCTCTAAAGATCCGGCAACAGGATCAGGAAAAGGCAGGCTTAAATAGGGGCAGCGACTGGCAATACTCAATTACCGGTGCTCTGGCCCTTTAAATTTAACAGGAAGCGGGGGCCGCGCGCGCCGGAAGACAAGAGCTGCAGCAGGAGCGTGGCTGGGTGACTAGGCAGGCAACTGGCTGGTGGGATGGGTGCAGCCGCAGCCCGACATGCGGGTCGCGGCACCGCTCGCAGGGGGAACACGGGTGCACCTGCGACCGGGGGTGAGGGTCGCAGGGGCACCCGTGACACTCTCCTCTACATCTATTTATAACTGGCGGGTTGGCGCCAACTTACAAAAATGACGTATGCAAATTCATAGATGTCGCCCAATTACTCTGTCCAAGTAGGATGTCTGGCTATAAATGTGAGCTAGCAGAGTTGTATTTATCATGACAAGATGCTTCAGAGAGAAAACATTACATGCTTCCAAGACACACTATTAGTCGCTGACTCTGTTATCTTTGTAATTACACATAAATGTGTTTTGTAGGCAGATGGGTAAAAGGCTTCTCCTAAGTCAGTAACTCTAAGGGCTTGTTCACACGGCGTTTTGGATCCTTTTTACGGATCCGTTTTTGACAGTTGAAAAGCGCATCCAGAAAACGGATCCGCAAAACGCAGCAGTTGATACTTTATTTGGATCCGTTTTCAATGCTTTTTCACTTACGTTTTACGCAAGCGCTTTCCGGATGCGTTTTCACAATAAAATCTCTCTCTTTCTACATTACAATGCCGCACCTCGGTTCATTACACTGCCCGCACCTCGGTTCATTACACTGCCCGCACCTCGGTTCATTACACTGCCCGCACCTCCGTTCATTACACTGCCCGCACCTCGGTTCATTACACTGCCCGCACCTCCGTTCATTACACTGCCCGCACCTCACCTCCATTCATTACACTGCCCGCACCTCACCTCCATTCATTACACTGCCCGCACCGCTCCTCCATTCAGAGTCTCCCCGCACCTCACCTCCATTCATTACACTGCCCGCACCTCCATTCATTACACTGCCCGCACCTCCGTTCATTACACTGCCCGCACCTCGGTTCATTACACTGCCCGCACCTCGGTTCATTACACTGCCCGCACCTCACCTCCATTCATTACACTGCCCGCACCTCACCTCCATTCATTACACTGCCCGCACCTCACCTCCATTCATTACACTGCCCGCACCTCCGTTCATTACACTGCCCGCACCGCACCTCCGTTCATTACACTGCCCGCACCGCACCTCCGTTCATTACACTGCCCGCACCTCACCTCCGTTCAGAGTCTCCCCGCACCTCACCTCCATTCATTACACTGCCCGCACCGCTCCTCCATTCAGAGTCTCCCCGCACCTCACCTCCATTCATTACACTGCCCGCACCGCTCCTCCATTCAGAGTCTCCCCGCACCTCACCTCCATTCATTTTTGCTCACCTGCTGCTGCCGCGCCGTCCCGCGATCCACCTGCAGCCACTCACTGCGCTTTTCGCATCCGCTTTCAGGATGCAAAGCGCAGCTGATACGTACCCGGAGTGTGGAGCGCTTTTGGACAAGTGCCAAAAGCGGACTCCATTATCTCCTATGGGCTTTCACTTGCGTAAACCGCAGTAAGAATTGACATGTCAATTCTTAAAGCGGATACGAAAAGCGCAGGAGAGCTCTCAAAAGCGCATTGCTAATCTCCCGTGGGAACAGCGATGCGCTTTTTCCATTGAACTCAATGTTAATCACACTGACAATTGTTAGATCTGTTTTGCGGATCCGTAAAACGGATCTGTAAAACGGATCACAAAAACGCCGTGTGAACAAGCCCTAAGGGTATGTTCACACAATGAGTGCTATGATTTTACAGTATTTGCAGGGCATACTTCGGGCGTACTGCAGAGCAATTAAATATCGAAGTATGCCCTGCAAATACGCCATGTGAACATACCCTTAGGGTTTAAGGTTTTTTTCAGTAAAAGGATCAGAGACTGAGAAGTAAGTTCTGTCCTGCTGATAATACACAATAGGGAGGGAGAGTAAAGAAGCTTGTGTAAACGAGCAGGAGATAAGAACTGCTCTCACTCTAAAATGAAGCACAATTGGAACAGCAATGTATTTGCTAATAGTCTTTGTTTACCTCTGGCTACATATTTCAAGCTAAACAATGAGAGGGAGAAAGAAGTGCTAGAGAAATATGCAGAGAAAGACAGGGTTAAAAGCTCTACTCAAAACTTATACTGCTCAGTGCTGCTGCTCTGGAGCGTGTGCTATAGTAATTTAGTGAAGCAGAGTCTCTTCATATGTGTGTGTATGTGTGTGCATATTGGAGACATAGCAGCTGTCTCTTTGCACTAGATATTCAATGAAAAAAAAAAAAATGGAAAAGTTTTATAATGGCCAGTTATACAGCACTGTAAAGCTTTAGAGCGTTGTGGAAAAAAGCTGCAACATGCTGACAGTAATATGACTGGCTCCAAATTTATTCTGCAGCAGGACAACAATCACAAATATACAGCCAATGTCATTAACAACTATCTGAATAAACACAAAGGGCCACATGTATGAAGCTCGCCGGGTCGAGGCGCCGTTTTCCGCCAGTTTCCCGGCGGAATCTGCGCCTGATTTATGTCGGGGACGGGCCGCGCTCATACATATCATGTAAAGTCCGCCACGCCTCGCCAGCGTGTCGGGCGCAGTGTGGGAATGAGGCGAAGTTCGGCGCTGCGTCTGAGATTGCCCGCCGGAGGTAGTGCGATCATACATGCGGGAAAAAGTCCGCCGTGCCTCGCCAGTGCGTGGGGCACAGTGCGGGGACATGGGCACTGTGCGGCGCTGCGCCAAAGATTCGCCGTCCGAGGAAGTGCCCTCATACATGCGGGGAAAAGTCCGCCGTGCCTCGCCAGTGTGTGGGGCGTAGTGCGGGACTTAGGCGCCGTGCGGGACTGCGCCGAAAATCTATTCCGATGCGAGACAGGCTGGAGCGGCGAGAAATCATTCCACATGTCGGTGCGGAGTATAAATCCAAAATCGCCTTTATAAAGGTGTTCTACATTCTCAGGAAAAGAGCTGAAACATTAAAAATAAAAATTACATAAAACAAAATCACTTTCCAATATCCTAAGTCAAGAATTAGGATATTGGAAATGGCCGGGAAATACAGTATTTCAAATTCTGAAACCTATTCTCATTGGTCGCCAGAAACCGGCCAATCAGAATAGGAGCGACACTGAACTATTAAAACCTATGGGGCAGGATTGACCAATCAGAATCCACGGTGGGACTGTTCAAAATACAGTAAAAATGCTAAAAACGCTGATTGGCTGAGATAACGGGGGCTTGGCTATCTCAGCCAATCAGAATAGGAGCGACAAAGTCCCATTCTAGGCTATGGAGAAGTTTAGACCAATCAGAATACGAGCGACAAAGTCCCATTCTAGCCTATGGGGAAGTTTACACCAATCAGAATCCACGGCGGGACAGTTCAAAATACAGTAAAAAGGCAGAAACGAGCTGATTGGTTGAAGCAGCGGGGGCTCGTCCAGCTTAGCCAATCAGAGCGCGAGCTGCTTTCTCATAGAGTTCTATGGGGAATCGAAATTTAAAAGAGGCGCCGTAATTTGGACCATAGGAGCGAGCGACGCTCCTATGGGTTTTCTAATCTGGTATAAAACTGTACATGGCCGAAATCAAATTATAACACTACAGAAGTTGTGCCGATGTGTATATAAAAGGAATACTAATATGTGGCTAACGAAATAAAAATTTGAAATCAAGAAAATCATGCTTATTTCTTTATTTTCGATGCACCCATACTATTGATCCTTGGCTAACGAAAATAAAGAAATAAACATGATTTTATGTTTTTTGTTTTTTTTTCCGTTAGCCACATATTAGTATTCGTATGTATATACACATCGAACAACTTCTGTAGTGTTCTAATTTGATTTCAGCCATGTACAGTTTTATACCAGATTGCATTAGAAAACCCATAGGAGGTCGCTCGCTCTCCCACTGGTCCAATTACGGCGCCTCTTTTAATTTCGATTCCCCATAGAACTCTATGAGAAACCAGCTCGCCTCTGATTGGCTAAGCTAGACTAGCCCCCGCTGCTTCAACCAATCAGCTCGTTTCTGCCTTTTTACTGTATTTTGAACTGTCCCGCCTTTGAATATGATTGGTCCATTTTTCTCCATAGGATAGAATGGGCCACTGTCGCTCCTATTCTGATTCGTCACTTCTCCTCCATAGGATCTAATGGGACATTGTCGCTCCTATTCTGATTGGCTGGTTTATGCCGACCAATGAGAATAGCTTTAAAATTTTGAATTACTGTCTTTCCTGGCAATTCTCTCTATGGCAATTCCCTATGTAGCGCCGGTCTCGGCGACGAACGCGTTGTTCGGGTTTTTAACTGCTTTATTTTTAAAGAAGTGTTCTGGTCTTTACCTGAGAATGTTTTAGGCCTCGTTCACACGGCTTATTTCAGAACGTATTTACAACGGATTTCCGATGTAAATACGTTCTGAAATCAGTTGAAAATCAGTTGCAAATACGTGCCACTAAGTGTGGCACGTATTTGTAACTGATTTCCCGACGGATTCACCATCTACAATCATTGTAGGTGGGAATCCGTCCGGAAATAATTGACATGTCAATTGTTTTTTCCGTCCGGATTGCCGTCGTTCAATCCGCGCGGCAATCCGGAACGGAATTTTGCGTCGTGTGAACGACGAGCCGTATTTTCTATTGAAATCAATAGAAAATGGCTGTGACTTATTTCGGACGGATTTGCCGACGGATTGACGATCGTCAATCCGTCGGCAAATCCGTCCGAAATAAGCCGTGTGAACGAGGCCTTACACTGTATAAAAACAATTTGTTGATTAATACTTCATGCCGCGCGGCGCTGAGCGCCGAGATTTGAGTGCGCTCATCTCTCCATAGAGTATAATGGGAGAAGTAGCTCGCGCTCTGATTGGCTGGGATAGCCAAGCCCCTGCTAGCTCAGCCAATAAGCTCTTTTCTGTCTTTTTACTGTATTTTGAATTATCCCGCCCTGGATTCTGATTGGTCTACACTTCTCCATAGGCTAGAATGGGACTTTGTCGCTCCTATTCTGATTGGCTGAGCTAGCCGAGACCCCACTAGCTCAGCCAATCAGCTCTTTTTAGCATTTTTACTGTATTTTGAATTATCCCGCCGGGGATTTTGATTGATCAATTCTTCCCCATAGCTTTTAATGGTTCACTGTCGCTCCGATTCTGATTGGCCGGTTTCTGCCGACCAATGAGAATAGGTTTCAGATTTTGAATTACTGTCTTTCCCGCAAGTTGCATATCAATATTTGTTGATATTGCGCCGTTCTAGAGTTTGGAAAAGTGATGTTTTTTTTTATAATGTTATTTTTTTTCGTGCAGCTCTCTCCTGACACTGTTTTCCGCCTTTATAAAGGCGATTTTTTCCTATTCATACTCCTGCTGCACGGAGCGGAGCGCCGAGATTTCTCTCGCGATCTTCGATCTGCTTCCTCGCATGTTCCGTTCTTGCTTCACTTCGCCTCCGCCGGAGCATTTCGACCAAGTCTGCTTGTCGGAGCGGAGCGCCGAGACTTCTGTCGCGATCTTCGCTCCGCTTCCACGCATGTTCGGATCCTGCTTCACTTAGCCTCTGCCGGAGGATTTAGACCAAAAAAACCTGGTCTGCTTGTCGGAGCTGCCGAGCGCCGCGATTTGGCGAGCCGCGATGGTACATGCCTCGGACTATACGAGCGCGCCCCGTCCCGCCCGGAACGCCTACACCGCGCCCCACCGCGCCCACTGCCCGCCCACTGCCCTCCCCTTCATGCGGACCGCAGCTGAAAGTGGCAAACGCTGCGTCCGACAGAGGGATTCGGGCTGGGAGGCGCAGTGTACGCCAGAAAACAGGCGTAAAGCCCGTTCATACATGTCGCAAAAGAGTCCTGGAAAGGATGATATGGCCTCCAGAGAGCCCTGAGCTCAACTTCATTGAGTCTGTCTAGAAAGAAATGAAAAGACTAAAGGATTTGACCAAGCCTACATCCAAAGATCTGTAGGTATGTTTCCAAGATGTTAAGAACAACCTCCCCACCGAGTTAAGTCACAAAACTAAAAGAACAGATGCTTTTTTGAAAGCAAAGAGTGATACTAAATATTGATTTGATTTAGATTCTCTTTTGTTTTTTTCAGTTTATTTTTGTCAATTAATAAAAATATGCTATTTACATTTCTATTTTTAAAAGCATTCTTGCTTTGCAGTTTTTTTCATACCTGCCTAAAACGTTTTCACAGTACTGTAGTTCTACTCCTTCTTTTGTCATAGTTACTGAACTAACTCAATATACATCTTTTGCATTTCACCAACGCTCTTCTGGAAAGGATTTTGTTAGATGGAAACTGTTGTTGTAGGGTTTCTTAGCTGTGATTATTGATATTCACCTTTAAAACTCATCTCTATACATACCCAACCCTGGTGTTAGCCTCCAACTCCAAAGAATGGTGAATGCCCAACTAACACATGCATACACATCATTTTTATATAACTACACAGTGCTCATATTACTTCATGTTCATTTATGTAAAACACACCATTGGTCCCCACCAGTGGCTTAGCTATAGGGGTCACAACACCTTTGGCCCCACCAGTGGCACAGCTACAGGGGTCACTTGCAACTGGCCCCCCTCACCACACAGCAGTTGCCGCCTGTATGGTGCACCAATCCTGCTTGTTCAGCCATCTGGAGGCAACTTTGCAATGTAATGATGTCATCACGCTGCTGTCTGTACTAAACCCTAAGTTTCCAATCTTCTCCTAGGAGTACACCAGCTGCTGCGTGGGAGTAAAACACAGGTTTGTCTGTCTTTGCAGCCACAGGCTGGAGGTATTCTGGGATGGGGACTGCAAAAGACCCAGAGAAGGATGGAGGGTAAGCGAGGTGTGGCTTCCATGCTGTCAGCGTGAGGGTGAGGTTAACAGCTAGCAGGCTGCATGTTTAAGTAATACTGCCCAGTGCTTGGAATACCACTGATCAGCTGCACCCTGAAGCCCTTGGAGAGGAGAGAACCAAGGAGGAAATATAGGCTTCACAGTGCACTTCTTGGCGGCAGCTGGCAGGGACTCTGTTCTCCCTTGCATCCAATCACATCACTGCTTTATTTCCTACCCAAAGTTAAGAAAATAATGTGATTGGTTGATGTAAGCAACACCCCCTCAACTGTGTGCTAAGGCTGACCACCAACCAATCAGATGACTGCTTGAACAGCACTATATAAAAGCTGAAATCTGATTGGTTGCTATAGGTAACATCTTAAGTTTTCACAGATGAAGATCTTACCCTGACCAACCAGTCAGGTTGCAGATTGCATTGTTCCAAAGCAGGATTGGAAATGAAAGCTGTGATATGATTGGTTGGACAGCTTGGTATTGATTGTATGGCATTTTTTAATGGATAGTTTAATAAATTTACCAGTTTTACCTCCAGTATGGGCGGTAGAAAAACAAATAATACACTAAGTGGTCGTCCATTTGTTGTGATATAATTATAGACGGTGCCTGTCAGAGGAAACCATTCTGCCCCTATAGAGAGTACTTCTGTAGAGTGCACCCACCATAGAGAGTGCATTTCAGAGTGCCCCCCTTATAGTCATTGCCTGTCAGGGTGCACCCCTCATGGACAGTGTCTGTCAGAGTGCACCCCTCATGGACGGTGCATGTTAGAAAGCACCCCATCATAGACAATGTCTGCCAGAGAGAGACCCTCTATAGATGGTGCCTGTTAGAGTTTTTCCTGTGAAGAAATATATGTCACATGTTGGATTAAACATATTCAGAGCTTGCTAGAGTTAACCCCTCCTCGTAGACAGTGCCTGTAAGACTATACCACCCCCCCCCCACCCACACCCACTTAAAACGACCTTTTCAAGAAAACCCCTCCTCATGGACAACACCTGTCAGAGAGCATCCCCCACAGACACTGGCTGTTAGAGCGCATCCCTTCATATAAACAGTAGTTATAAAGAGTGCACTTCTTCTCATAAACAACTTGTTCGGTGAAACACCATAACAATATTTCAAAAACACCCCCCCCTCATAAACAACACCTGCCAGAATACACCCTTCCCCACAGGCACTGGCTGTCAGAGAGCAGCCCACCGTTGACATCACCTGTCAGAGTGTGCCTGTCCTCATAAACAACACATGTCAAGGTGTTGCCTTTATAGATAATGCTGTCAGAACACCCCCCGCAGGCCACCATAAGCAGTGCTTGTTTTAAAAAAATCCCCCCATAGATATGTTTATCAAGTGTCCCCTTTCATGGACAATCCCTTTATGTTTTGAAATTTTGGTTTTTGTATACGGTATACGGGTTGGGCATAATAATTTTGATTAGTCACTTTAAGGCATGATATTGGGGGTTTAAATTTTGGTCTTTGTATAGTTGTTTTTGGGTAAAACTTTTGGGTTACGGGTTTTTTTTTAGTATATTATGAGGGTATTAGTCCCTAATATGGGGGGCTGCAGTGATAATGTGGGTTTTTTAGGGCCCCTTTGTAAGTATGCCAACAGAATAAGAAATTTTCAGTATGTTCGGTATGAACTCCAACAAAAACTAAGCCCAAAAAACAAAGGTACAATTGCATATTTTTCCTGTTCATCTCCATTTTTTTTTTTTGGGGTTTGGGGGGGGAAAAAAAAGGGGGAAAATCTTTAAATAATTTTCCAATAAATTTTTTTTCCGAGCACTCTACACTATAGACATCCATCACGCCAAGTAGAGAACCTGTTGTTGAAAACGGCCCACACCAAAGTCTGAGAAAAGGGCCCAACTGAATTTTTCTTCGGGGCCCAAAACCTTTAGCTATGCTCCTGGGTCACATGTTCACATGTAATCTACTTAAAGAGTTGTGTAAAATAAATTTGTTCACATGTAATCTACTTAAAGAGTTAAGTAAAAGTAAATTGTTTCTGGTCCAACCTGTTCCAACCTTCTGCAGACTTTCTTCATCCACAGCAAATTTTACTTTTTAAAGAGTCTCTTTACGACTTTCAGCCTTCATGCCGGTAATTAACTGGGGGCGTGCTTCTTGTTTTCTTTTTCGCTCCCTTCCCCCCCCCACAGCACACGAGGCACTACAATTCTATACAGGGGGGGGGGGGGGGGGTTTGCTCTCAGATTTCACCCTGTGTGGGGCCTGCCTAGGTCTTTTGGGGGAGGGCGATCTATATGTAGAGGAATAGAAGCGTGTCTAAAAGCAAGGGGGTCATTGTTCCAATCCCCTGCTTAGCTTACAAATCTCCACATTCCACAACCCAACAAGGGGAGTGTTACTATATCAGGATGTGTCCCCCAATACAGGAGAACATAAAGTACACAGCCCCCTGACTGATATATTAGATATCACAGTTTCCAAAAAATATCATATTAATAAACAGACAGGGGCACCTGTCACATCTATCTGTGAAAAAGCAGGAGGAATAGGGACACACAGGGTTAATCCCCGGGAGCTCGTACACAGACGCCAAGCCCCCCCCCCCCTCCCCCTCCTCCCTCCCCTCCAGAAGCATTCTGTGCCGGAGGGGGTCTCTGCCTGACCTTCTTTAAAGGGGATGATCATTCAGACCTGACAGCCGTAAGATAAGGGTCAACAGGTCGGCTACTATAGGATTTAAAGCGATGAGTAATACTAACAGGGCAGCTCAAAATCATAAACTTTGTAAGAACATAATTGCAAAGCTGCTTGTTTTTTAAAGATCTTTAAATTAAAACCCAATCATTGTAGCGAGACAACCCCTTTAATGGAATTCTGAGCTGAACTTTCTATTGTAATGCAATGGCTTTCTATACAAACCTTACTATAAGAATAAGTATTCTAGCATTATTTTTACAGGAACTGTACAATCAGCTGAAAATAACATCTGCAGCTGAGTATTGTTGTGAATTGGAAGACAGACCTAAGCCTCATTCATACTGTAGTACAAGGTAAGTAAAGTAATATATTTGCAAAGCTTATCAAACTTATTTGTACTCAGAACGTGAACATACACTTTAAGGGCCACATGTATGAAAACTGTCTTGGTGTAAGACTTTCCATGTTGCCCATAGCAACCAATCAGAGTTCCCCTTTAATTTCATATAATGCTGTGAAAAAAATGAAAGGGGCGCTCTGGTTGGTTGCTATAGGTAACAAAATAAATCTTAGACCAAGACAGTATTCATACATGTCCCCCTAAATGTGCAATTCTTTCAGTTTATTGTACAACAGTTCATGATATGGCTCCCTGTCTGTATGTATGTATGTATGTATGTATGTATGTATGAAAGTGTCTCATTTATTAGTGTGTCCCATTCTACGCCAAAAGTCATGCTACTTTAAAATGAGTATGGATTTGTACAACACTTTCGTGCCAAACTTTGGCACATTTTTGGTGCATTGTACAATTCTGGTGCCACAATACCCACCCTGCCTCATTGGCTCTTTCAAAAGTGTTGTGTTTTGACGTTAGACGGTTCATACATATACAGAACAGGGATACAACAGTTTGTTTGGCTCAAAGCACGTAAAAAAATGGAGCAGCCCCATTTATACATGCCTCCCTTTGTGTCTAAATGGAGCTGAAACGTCATAAAAGGGAGTCTTAGTAGTTTTGCACTTACTATGTCTCCTCATGTTGTGGGTGGTTCTACAGCAGTGATTAGCATATTCAACTTCTCAGACAGTACAGGAGATTGTTATTTCTAACAAGAATACAGTTAAAGCCATGTTTTTCAGTCCTCGTGCACTTGTACCTTTTATTTAGTGAAGCTAATCTTGTTAGATATATTTAGTTTGATTTGAGCTCAGTCTATCTGTAGGGTGACGTCCCTCCCTGCTCTCTGCTGTCAACTAATCAGATAACAGATGTCCCTGCTCTTAGCTAATAAGACAACTGACATCTGTTTAGTATACAGGTAAATATAGATACCTGTGTGCACTTCAGAGCACATATAAAATGTTCTTATCTTATGACTAAAGTAAAATCTATTGATCAATGTATTTAGAAAAAGTCTTCATTTAACTGTCCCATGTATGTTGAAAACTAATCTTTTTAGTGAGAAAACCTCTTTAAAATGTTTTACAAATATAACTAAATACAACAACAAACACACACACGCATCCATATACATAAGCTACAAGTGTTTTCATACGACCTCTCAAGCTAAAGCATTTGGGTTGTCCTTGAAAAGAGAACAGAAAAGTCTTGTTTGAATTTAACTCAGTATCTATCCAATTTTCAACTTGCCGTCACATCGAAATGAGAAATCTGAAGCAGAACCAGGCACAAATAGCTGATAACAGACTTTCAGGTGAACCTCCTCACTTATCACTTCTGGGGTCACCTCTGTTTCTAAAGACTTGTTTTACTTAAAACAAGATAGCTTGGGACATTTAACAGTGTAGTGGTGTGATAACAAAAGCAGAGCTGCTTTCATTTTATGCTTTCTTCTTAACTGCTATCTTTGTAGCTCTACAAAGGCACAATTCTTGTATTTATATGAGTAGCTAGAAGGCCAAGATATTCAACCTAGGTACGAAAAGCTAAAACATTGTAAGAAAACTCTAATGTTTTGAAAATGAAATGACACAATATTAGATCTCATCTGTGATCACAAAACATTTCACTGCGGTGTAGGAAATATTAAAATAATCATTTTTCAGAACTTATCTGTTTTTGCTAGAAAACGTATTCAATATAAATTATCAAATGTCTTTCCAATTGGAAAATTTAAGATTTGATTTTGAAACTTATTAACCTGGTATTAACCTCTTGATAGCCCCTTGCCAAACCCTTCTTCCCAAGCTCACTGCTAAGGGGTAAAATTCAACTAAACTTTCTAATCCTACATACACAGTTTCATCATTTCCATTCTGTCTTCATTTCAAAACAGTACCTGCGTTTAGATTTTTATATTTATAAAACAACTAAATGGTAGTCCATGTAGCATTGAAAAAGATGAGATAACATTCTGTGCCGTGATATCACGGTGCAATATCTGTTCTGTTTAGTTCTGCTACATCTGTATTACTCAAAAAACTTGACTTAAAGTGTTATCGTACACATAATACATTGATCTAGATATTTTCTAAGCTTTGTAACACAGTGGTTCTCAACCTTTTGTGCCCCATTCCCCCTTTTTTATTTATTGTTTGAAAAATTATTTCCCCCCCCCCCCCCTTTTTTCCCAAAATTCCCCCCAAAGCCCAAAAAGTGCAATTTTGAAATAATTTTAAATAAAGTATTTATAAACTTTAAAGATAAATATCTGAATAGTGTTAAAAACCCTTTTTATCCCTTTAAACCCCACCTCCCCACAGGAAAATAATTTTTTTGAAAAACCCCCTAAGGGTAGCAGAAAACAAAAAATAAAAGTTTCTTACACAAAACAATGCATAACAGCTGGCTTCATAAACCATATCAACACCAAAAAAAGCCATTTTAAAAATTCAATCATTATACGTCAAAGAAGCTTAAATAATAATATGCACAAAAATACAAAACCAGTCAATAAAGTGATAATAATTCATCTTTTTTATTAAATAGTTTGAAAAGTTTTCCACAACAAAAAAAACTGATTTAAATTTCCAACGGGTCATTTAATAAGGGAAAAAAATTTTTACAGGGCTAAATTTCCGGGAGATGATAGATATTATATCATACAATTGACTAAAAAAAATATGCCCAAGTGAATATTTTATGCTAAAAAAATTTTTAAAACCCTTAAACATATTTTTTTTAAAAGGTTTAAAAAAAAATAAAATTTATTAATCAAGCATATACTCGACTGATTTTTTTTACATTTAATTATTTATTTACTCCATGTTAATCATATGTGATAAATATCTCACCATCTTTGGAATGGGGACGAAACCCCTTTTCCTTCTTTGACCTCTTTTGTTTTAAAAATTACTTACAGAAATCAAATTTACTTTGTTTAAATAAAAAATTTTAAATTTATATATATATATTATATTTTATATTTATATATAATATATTATATGGTTTTAAAATATATATGTATTTGTATATTTATATTTAAAATATATATAATTAATATTTTTATTTTTTTATAAAATATATTTTATAATATTTATTAATATATTTATATATTTTATGTATTTTTACCCTAAATCAGAAAAAAAGAGGCCCCCTGTTTTTTAAAATATATTTATTATTTATTATATATATATATAAAAATTTATATATTAAAAAAAAACATCCCTCTATATAAAAGGTTTTAGTGTTGAGCGATTTTTCTGGACAACGTTGAAATCGGCAAGGTTTTTTTTGGGTGATCGAAATTTTCCCAGATCTGCGAAAATTTAAAAGGTTTAAAAAATTGACCCTATCTTTTAAGATTGCCCCTTTTTTTGGGGTGCTTCCTGTATTTTTGGGGGCCCAGAAAATTTTAAAGTTACAAAAATAGAAGGGTGGATGTGTGTGCGACCATGACTGGGATGTGTAGGGTTTCCCGATTGGCTGGAAAAATCAAATGACCTGTTTTACATAGAACACCCTTTTCCCTGTTTCAGCCTCGTGTTTTCTCGGCTTTCTCCAAAAGGGATAGGACCTGGCTCTCCCTGGGGACCCAAAACACCCTCAGCGAAATTTTTCTATATCTGCACAGAGAAAAACCCCCTTTTATTAGCTTGTGACCCTTAAAAATTTAGTTAGATTAGAGATTTGAAGATTTTATGTAGTTTTGCTAGAAAATTTTTAAAGCAGCTTTTTTCCATGTAAATTCATGGGGGTTTGGGAAAGGGGGGGGGGGCCCCCCACGGGCGAACACAGCCCAAGCTCTATCTATAAAGAAAAAATGGATAAAGTTCACCAAGATTAGTGTAGCCCATTGTAGTGGAAAAACCTTTTTTTTTAAACCCAGTTTGCTATTAAAAATTTTTTTTCCTGGTAGGGGGGAAGCTAAAATTAAAATTGGATACCCATAAATTTCTAGAAACGGGCAGGTTCTTTTTTTTAGCTGCAAAAAACTCCCTTTTTTTATCAGTTTTTACTTTTTCAGATAGGTGTTCTTTTTAAAATTTTTTACCCATTACACTGGGGAGGGTTGTTATTTTCCACCTTGAAAGTTAAATTAAATCCGGGCAATCTTGTAGTCAGCCAGGTTTTTTTTGTACCCAAATTTATCCCGTGTTCGTTCGAAAAACATAAATTTACGTTTTTTTTTGGAATTTTGCGCCCCCAACCCATTTTTTCATTAAAGCGAGCACCCAATTTAAATTCTTAAAACAGCAATTCTATATTCACCACGGTAAAATTGAAAGGTCCCAAAAAAATACCTTTTAAATTTAAAACCAAAAAACCAAAAACAGTTTTTGTGTTTTTTGAATTTTGCGCACCCAGCATTGTTCATTTGACCCCAGCATCTACGTAAATTTTAAAAACAGCAATTTATTTTCACCAAAAGGTTTGAATTAAAAGGTGCAAAAAAATATGGGTTTATTATACCAAAACTTTAACTTTTACGGGTTTTTTAAATTTTGCGCCCCCCAGCATTGTTCATTGAGCAGCATCTACGAAAAATTCTTAAAACAACCCATTCTATTTTTCCCCCAAGGTGAATTAAAAAAGGTGAAAAAAAATACAGTTTATTATATCAAAAAACATAACAGTTTACTTTATTTTTTGACTTTTGCACACCCGCATTGTTCTTTGACGTAAGCACCCTACGTAAATCTTAAAAACAGAAATTTCTATATTCCCCAAAGGTGAATTAAAAGGTGAAAAAATTTATCGTTTTTTAAAACCAAAACATAACATTTAAAGTTTTTTTTGGACTTTTGCGCACCCAGGTTTTTCCCATTGAGGGGCAGCATCTCGTAAATTTTTTTAAAACAGCAATTCAAATATTCACCAAAGGGGGAATTTGAAAGGTGCAAAAAATACGGGTTTTTTAAATTTTCAAAAAAACAGTACGTTTTTTTGACTTTTGCCCCCCGGGCTTGTTATTTGAGGGCCAAGATCTACGAAAAATTTTAAAAACAGCCATTCTATTTTTCACCAAAGGTGAATTGAAAGGTGCAAAAAATCCCGTTTATTATATAAAAATTAAAAATTTTAATGTTTTTTTGACTTTTCCCACCCCCAGCATTTTTTATTGACGCAGCATTAAAGAAAATTTTTAAAAAAGGGCAATTTTTTTCCCACCAAAAGTGAAAAAAAAGGTTTAAAAAAATTGGGTTTATTATACCAAAAATAAAAGTTTGGTTTTTTTTTGATTTTTGGGCCCCACCCGCATTGTTCTTTGACCCCGTTTCAAACGTAAATCTTAAAAACAAGCAATTCTTTATTCACCCCCCAGGGAATTGAAAAGGTGCAAAAAAAAAAATACCGTTTCTTATACCAAAACAAAAACAGATACGTTTTTTTTGGGAAATTTTCCCCATTTCCAAGATTTGTTGATAGACACCTTGATTTAAATTTTTTGAATCCAGCAATTTTGTTTTGATTAGAGGGATTTGAGAATAGTTTGTGATTTGCAGTTTTTTAATAAGGGGACTTTTCCAAAAATTTTTCCCATCCCCCTTTCAAATTTTTATATTTCTGAAATGGACCCGAAATGCAGGGGGGAAAGCGGAAAGGGGGGGGGTTTAGCAATGGGGGTGGGAGGTACGAGGGGAAGGTGCCCCTTTCCCAGTGCTGGGGGAAAAACCGCCATCCCCAGGGATCTTTCAGTTGCAGGCCCCTTTTTAGGCCTGTCATCCCCGGGGTGGGGCCCCTTTGTGAACTAAGTAACGAACATCGTCCCCAAAATTTTGCCCTTCAGTGGTTAATGCAACCTGCATCTAAAAAAGTCTTACCCCTCTTTCCTCCCCAAGTCACCCCCAAAAAATGTCTTTTCTCAGCTTCTCGGCATCCTTTTCCAAACTGAAGACCCCAAATGTCAACTGGGGTCCCCCACTATGTGGAAAAACCATTGTCTGAAGCCCTTTTTGTTGAAAAAATTGGGGTTTGGGGTTTCAGAAGGCATTTTTAAAAGATCAAGAGGATGATTTAGTCTCCCTCTGACCCCCCAGTTTAAAAATGCCTCAGAGGAGGTGAAGGAACCCGGGTCAATCGGCAAAAAAATCCCGGGCGGGCCCGGCAACGCCTTGCAGTGCCCCTCTTGTTAGCCCGCAGTTTTTGGATGCAGAAAGTCAGGACGACCAAGTAAACTGGGGTTAAATGTGATGTGTGAGGGGCCCTTTGCGGATCCCCCTGGTTTTTTTCCCGCAAAAATTTGTTTTTGCGAGCGCTTCACAGTGGAGGGAGGGGATCCGGTTTTGGGGTAGTGCCCTTTTAAGGGTTTCCCGCCACAAAAAGGGACGGGGGCGGTTTCGCAGAAGTCCGCTGATTTTGGATTCCGAAAGCCACCGGTCAGCCGAAAAACCCCGCTCCCTGCTTATCGCCTTTAAAAAGGTCCGGACCTCTCCAACCCGGGGGCCTTCTTTAAAGCAAGCCTCTGATTCCCCCCGCGTTTTGTCATATGCCCCTTTTTTGCCGTAAACATAAAGTAAAAGGAAAAGGGAATTTTTAAGGGGTTTTAACCCCACCAACTTGTCTAGTCACATGCCAGCGAATGAGGGAGTTAAAATTGGAGGGACATTTGGGCCCCCAAAAAGGGGGGGCCCCGACGCTGGGCCCCCAAACCCAACTATCACACCCTTCTGTCTCCGCCCCCCTTTCCTCCGCCCCCAAACCAAAAGCTTTCCTCTGCTCCCCAAAGGTCTTCGATTTTTTTGATAGGGGTTCAGCCTTTCCGGGCTTAAAGTTCCACCTTTTCGCCCGGGTTTAAAAACCAGCACCCCCAGGGGGAAACCCCCCCCCCCTACCCCTTCTCCTCCCGCCATTTTTTAGCCCCTGCACCCCCGTCTCAGGCCAGTCTAGCACCCAGCCTTCTGTCTTCCAGGTTTGGGAGCAAAATTTAAAAAAACTTTAACCCAAAACCACCCCAAACCCAAAAAAAGCAAAAATTGTGGGAAATTGGGCCAGGCTTTTGGGCCTTGGAAATGTTGCCTTTCCGTTGGTGGCCCACAGATGGGTTCCGCCACGCCCATGGCCTCGCCGGGCCAAAAAATTTCCAGATGCGAGCGGGCATTTCTTTGCCGGGAAACCCCGCCCCTCCCAATGGCCGCCAGGTGTTCTCTAAAAATTTTCAAGCGCGTTTTGTCTCCCTCTGTGTGGGAAAAAAGGTCCATCTCCCCAACCGGGCCATGGACTAGTAAGCAGGGCCCAAGGCCCGCTATATCCTGTGACAGCTCATTTTGGGTGAGCTGGGGGGGGATTTTTCTCTGGGGGTGCGGTGGCTTCAGGCTGGGCGGAGCCCCCTTCTTCAAAACCCCGGGGGATGGGGGCGGGTTTTTCCCCCCCAAAGGGCCCTCTTGGGGGCATCCCCGTCCCCAAAAGACCCAGGCCTTTGTTAAAATTAAATCTCCCTTTGGAGCCCGTCCACACCCCGGCCCGGAGTTTTGGGACGGCTCTCCCCCAAACGAGGGAGAGGCGGGGAGGGGGTGACAAAAATTTGTGCCGGCAAGGTTTTTTGGTCCCCAAACGGGGGGGGGAAAACTGGGGGGGGGAAAACGCAACGCCTTAAGAGGTAGGGGGAGCAAACCCCTTCCCGGGGCCACAGGGTCTGAACCTTGTTCCCCCCAGAAATTTCTAAAGAGCTCCCGGGGGGTTGGGAAATGCCCTGATAAAAGAAGGGTTAAAGGTCTAAAGGTTCGACTTTCCCCGTTTCGCACCCTGCTTTTCCGACATGGCTGCTTTTTGCAGCGTCAGCTCGGCCTCCCCCTTCAACCGTCTATTTTTGACTGGCAACCGCTAAAAATTCCAACCCCCATGCTCCAGCGATTTTTTGGCGCAGTGCAATGCCATTACGAAAGTACGAAAGGAACAACTGGCCTGAAAAAGCAGCGGTGCTGCCCTGGGGTGTTAAAAACCACCGAGAGTGGGAAGGAGGGAAAAAAGCTCTGAAACCTTTCCTTCCCAAATTTTTGGGAAAGAAGCCCCCAAAATGGTCAGTGCGGAAAAAATCCCCCCTTGTCGGCAATGAGCATTTGGTGACCCTTATTTTGGGGAACGATCTTTGGGACATGGGAAACAAAAAGGCCCCGCCAGCGCCGGGGAAGGGGGGACGGACCAAAAATGCGGCCCAGGGGACCCCTTTTTTCTCCGCCCAAATCAAAAGGGCCCCCGACATTTTCCAAATTTAATGGGTTTCCTTTCATTAGGCAGTGGTTCGGGGTCCAAAAGTTTTATTTACAAGGTGGCGCATCAGTCCCGGGGTTTGAATCATTCAGGAAAAAGTCAGGGGCTGTTTTGGGAAGTTTGTGCCGGAGCGGCAGCGGTATTTGGGACCCGTTTTTCCCGGGGGGGACCCGCCTTTTCCCTTTGGGAAATTTGGGTTGGGCGCGAAATTTGAGGCGGAGGAGGAAAAGATGAGGAAGTTTCAGTTTGTTTTGTCCCCCTGGGCCCCAAAGAGGACTTGGGAAATAAGGCTCCATCTCTCAAAGAGGGGTTTTGGGATGCCCCTTTTCCCTTTCCCAAAACCATAAACCCCTCGCATTAAGGCCCATCAAAAGGGAAAAAAAAGTTACTGGGTTGGCCCCCCTTTCCTGGACCCCGGGGTCCCAAAACAAAAACCTTTTCACCCGCATTTTTCCTTCCCAACCCCCAAATAAAAGAGTAAAATGCGGGAAATGGGGGACCTTGCTGTTTAAATCAACTGGAGACATTGTTGCGTCTGTTTTCCACGTTCCCCAAAGGTAAACGGGGGAAAAACAACATCAGCGAGTGAAAAGCTTTTGGTGCCAAGTAGGGTGGGGGTAGCAGCAGCAGGAAAGGTGGGGGGAAAGCCTAATGGGGGGCCCTTTTTGGGCAATTTTTTTGTTTACCACCTCCCCAAAAAGCTTTGAAAATGCAGGGAAAAAAACCCCCCAAACCCCCAGGAGATAGTTTAAAAGTTTAAATGGGGCACGACTATTTTCCCTTCCCCAAACACCGATGTTTTTGCATGTTTTCCCGGGAAACCCCCAAAATAGACTTTCGGGTAAAAAAAAGGGGAAGAAATGGCCCGATTGGCTCGTACGAATAGAGGTTTTTGTCCTGCCCAGCAGCCCCCTTTCCCATACCCTGAGCGGCCCTTCAGCACAGCTGGAGGGGGTTCCCAATTACGGGACAAAAAATCCGGCTTTCCCCCAGATAATGGGGGATCTTTTTGATTTTTCATCAAGAGAATCAGGCATGGATCTCGGGGGATGATTTGGGGCCCCCCAATTGCCGAGGCCCAACGAAAAAGTTGCCGGGTTCTATTTTCACTTTCCTTTTAAAACCCAAGAAAGGGTCCCTTTTAAAAATTTTTTTTTTAAAAATTGACCCTTTTCTTACTCCCAAATTTTTTTTCTTTTTCCTTTTTAAAATCTTTTTGTGTGAGGAGACTTTAAAACACAGCAAGGTTTCTTTGGACAACACCGTTTTTCCCTTTTTTAATCACTTTATATTAAAAAAAAAAAAATTTTTGGGCATTGTTTAGTGGTTTTGGGTTCATGTTGCTGTGAGGATTCAGCTTTTAATTTTGGTTTTTGGGAACAGAAATGGGGCTTCTAAGTGGCATTTCCCCCTCACAATTTTTTAATAGTGGGTGAGAAGTCAAAATTTAAAATTTTTTTTTGGGGGTCATGTAGCTTTTGTGTTTCACAAAAATTCAGGGCCCTTTTGGGAACAAAAAATGGGGCCCTTTTAAGTGGCATTTCTCCCTCAAAATTTTTTAAACAGGGGCTGAAAAAGTCATTTTTTTAATTTTTTGGGGGTCTTTTTAGCTGTGAGATACAGCAATAATCATGGCCCTTTGGAACAAAAAATTGTGGTTTAAGTGGAATTTCCCCCTCCCCAATTTTTAACAGTGGCTTGAGAAGTATTTTTTTTAATTTTTTGGGGTTTCCATTGCTGCTTTGAAATGCAGCAAAAACCTAAAGGTCCTATTAAAAAAAAAAAATGTTGTTTCTTAAAGGGCCCATTTGTTCTTAAAAATTGACCAAAGTGGCTAAAGGGTTTCATTTTTTTAAATTTTTTTGGGGGGCATTTTGTTTTGAAAGCACCCCAACCCTAAAGGTCCTATTTAAAAAATTGTTGTTTCAATAGACATTGTTCTTCAACAATTGTCAAAAGTGGGCTCATGGGTCATGTTTTGAATTTTTTGGGGGCTTTTTCCCTGTGACTTTGAAAGCTATAATACGGGGGCCTATTCTAAAAAATTTTGGGTTTAAAAACAGAATTTTGTTCTTAAACAATTGCCCAAAGGGGGTTTAAAGGGGTTTCTTGTTTTAAATTTTTGGGGGGCTTTTTTGCTTTACATGCAGCCTTTTTATAAGGTCCCTATCCCAAAAAAAATTTGTTTTTTTATAAAAGTCATTTTTTTTTCACAATTGTCCAAAGTGGCCCAAGGGTCTTTGTTTTAAATTTTTTGGGGGCTTTTTGTGTGCATGCGGGTATACAAACCGGGGCCCTATTCTAAAAAATGTTTTTTAAAAACAGCATTTTTTTCTTCAAAAATTGTCCAATGTGGCTCAAGGGTCATGCTTTAAATTTTTTGGGGGGGGGCCCATTTTGCTGTGACATGAACCCTAAAACTACAGGTCCTTTTTCCCTAAAAAAAATTTTGTTTCTAAAGACATTTGTTCTTCACCATTGTAAAGATTTGGCTCAAGGGTGATGGTGCTTTTTCAAAAAAAAGGAATGGGTAGGACACTGTTAATGGAACATTTTGGCAAAATGATTGTTTTTGAAAAGATTTTTTAAAACTAGCTATCAACCCCTGGTTTTGAGAAAACCCCCATTTTAATACAATGAAAAAAAAAGAGAAAAAAAAAAGGCATGGGGGGTTTCCATCCTTTTTTAAAAAATGTGTTTTCTAGTTTTTAAAACTAAAAAAAAACTTTGCTTGACAAAATGGGCCTGGAAAAAAAAATTCCCCCTAAATTTTGTAAAAGGGGGAGGTCGGAAAAACTTGCCAGATGTAGGTTTTTCCCAGGGAAACATGGAGTTGGAGCAGGGAAACAGAGAACAAAGTAAGAGCCCCAATTTCCTCCAGAAAGTTGGTAAAATGAAAAAAAGGGAAATCCCAAGAAAAAAGGGCCCACCGGGGGTGTAACAGGAGCTTTAAACCCACCAGTTTTAAAAAAATTGAAAGCTAAATTTGGGGTCCGCACTCCATTCGGGGGGGCAAGCGCTACCCTGGTCTTGACGGGGTTTTTACTGAGGAAGGCTGGAGTTCTCACACTTCTGTTTTCCCCCACCGGTTTTCCCGGGCAGGGGACAGTTTTGTTTGCTGGTTTCAGTGCTTTTTAAAACCTGCTGTTAATAGATGACGGACCCCAGCCGGGGCTCTCACCCCCAACCCACTGAAAACTCCGGCCCGGGGTCTTTGCTGGGGCACGGGAAAACAGTTCAAAGTCAATGTCCAGTTAAACTAAAAGGGGTGGTTGAAAAAATCCCTTTTTCCCCCGGGAAATTTTTTAATCTGGGGGGTCAGCCCCGGGTTTTTAAATTTGGTATATTTGTGGCCCAGGCCCGGGGGGGGGAAAAAACCAGTTTTTATGTCCAGTTCAAACTAAAATTGGTGGTTAAAAAGGGACTCCTTTTTCTGGCACTTTTTTAAAAATTGGGGGTTTCCCAGAAGGTTTAATGGCCCATTCTGCGGTACAGGACAGAATAGTTATTTGTCCAGTTAAAAACTAAAATGGTGGTTGAAAGACCCCTTTTTGCGGAAACTTTTTTAAATCGGGGGGTCATGAAGGTTGGGGCTCATGCTGCGTTCCCAGGACAGGGAAAATTTAAATTCCCAGTTAAAGAAAAACAGGGAGGGTTCCCAAATCAAAATTGCCTTTGGCCTTTTTAATTTTTTTTTTGGGGTGATGAGGTTTAAGTTTTCATGCGGGTGGTAAAAGATTTGGGTTTATGAATGGTCTGTAAAATTTTTTTTCCCCTGTGACTTTTAAAACCCTATGTGTTGGCCTAAGATGTGCACGTACCCTTTTGTGTTGTGGTGTTTTAATTTCGGTTCCCCAACCCTTTTGTTTGGGTGTAATAATAAAAGGTGTTGTTGCTCCCCCATGACTTTAATGGTTTTCCGTCATAATCGATGCTCACTATCGAAAACCTTATCGATACCCGGCCAAATAATCCGGGCCCCCCCCCCCTATCGCTGGGATCCCCGATAGCCAACGCAATCGTAACACAAAAAAGGCCCAAAAATATGAAGGGTTTTTTCTCGCTATTTTTTTACATAAAATCAAGAAAAAACTTCCCCTTTTTTCAGTCAATTAGGATTACCAAAAATTATTTACATTTGCCAAATTTTAAAAATTTAATGTTTATACAGTGTTTTTTTTTTAAAGGCATTTTTATTACTTTCTGAAAAGTCAAAAATTTTAAAATATACACTGGGTTTTCAAAACCAATTTCAGATACCTGAAGGCCTCACCCCTTTTGTACAAACAATTATAAAAAAGTGCAAATAAAAGGGGAATGTTTCTTTTTCGGGCCATGGACGGCGCTCGGTTTGCGGGGAGAAAATCTTCTGCTGCAGTGATCAGCGCCCCCCCCCCTGTGAAACATTCTGCTGCGCGGGGGTTGTGTGGAAACAGGTCCACCCACTTGGACGGGGGGCGTTTTCGCACCGCCAATGGGAGGCCCCAAGAGGCCGCTCCAATCAGCTAAAAGGGGGGGGGTTTAATGGGGGAATCCCATTTATACCCCCTGTAGCAGAGTGCTGCGCCTGCGATTTTTCCTGGCACCCTTTTGTTTTTCTTGTGCTATACCCCTTTGTTTGCCATCCTTTTGTACCTTCCCTTTGGCTTTTTTCCTGCCCCCTGTTTTTGCTCTCCGTTTTTTTCCCGAACCCATTCGTGTTTTGACCTGGTTGTTTAATTTATCCTCTGGTTCTGTTTTGGGGGGCTTGGGTTCCTGATTTGGTTTTGACCCGGGCTTTCTGACTTTTTCTCCTCCTGACGGCCCAGCACTTTTAGTAGCACAGGGACGTCCCCCCAGTTGCGTCTGCCGCCTATGGCAGCACGTCAAGCGGCAGGGACAGTGGGTGGGTTTTTAGTCAGGGGTCACCCGTACCTCCCCTTTATTTTGACAGTTCTATTACAAGGGTTTTTAAACTTTTTGGGCCCGGGAAAAAAAAAGTTTCCAGATTGGGCCTGCCCTTAAATTTAAGGGCACAACAAAAAAAAGAAAAAAAAAAACCAAAAATCCCTCAAAAAAGTGGAATTTAAAAATTTATAAAAAAAATACAATCTTTACCAAACTTTATGGTCGAAAATTTTTCAAAAAATTCGATTTGCCCAAATTTGCCGAATTTTTTGCGCGAATTTATTCGTGGCGGGAAATTTCAAATTTTTAAAAAAGAAATTTTCCGGCCCGCAGAAAACCTGTACGGTGTTGTAGAACAAATTTTGCCATGTCAAATATGCATAGGGACGTGGTTTGGTCTTTAAAACAATGCTGTGTTTTAGTATTTACACGCCATGGGGCAGCCGCCCCCCCTCTTAGAAACAGTTCCCCTTTCTTTTTTCTGGGGGAAATTACAGGGGGCAAAAACTGACCCAAATAACTGGAAAATGGGGAAAACGCCCTTTCAAAGTAAAGTCAGCGCCAGCTGGGAAAGAAACCCGAGCAAAGGGTAAGATCCTTTCCCAAAAGCGTCAAAGAATACAATAGTAGGGCCCCGGAGCGGCACCCCGTTCGCAGGGACCGTAAAGGGGTTGTCACAAACAGGGGGGCACTCCCCAAGCCAGGGGCTTTACCCCTGTCACCAAATGATTCCACGGAAAATGCAGAACCCGTTCTGTTTTTAAAGCTGATTTTCACGTTGAGGCCCCCCGAAAAGGTGGAGGGGGTGTCGGCAGTAATTTTGCGTGACATCATGATCATGTTCCCCTTTCCCTTTTATCTGTCAGTGTCCGCTTTCAATTCGGTCAATAATCCATCGTATTGCTAAAGCAAAAACAAAAGGAGTTGGTCCAAAACCGAGATGACCGGGTAAATGGGATATTTGCATGTCTTCTGTGTTCTGTATCCACTTTGCTTTTGGCTGGGCTAATCATCAGCCCATCCTGATCCTTTTCTTCCACCTGACAGATGAAAGAAGGGGAAAACCCAACATAGTGGCAACATTATAGAGTGGTGGAGGGTGGAAACAGCATTAGGAAACCACAAGGTGTTCCAATGAGACAGCGGTCAGTTGGCAGCAGCATGAGTAGGCCACAGAGTGGCACAATGACAAATTCTGGAGGTGGCAGCAACATCAGGAACCCATAGAGTGGCACAATGACTAATACTGGAGGTGGAAGCAACAACAAGAGCCCACACAGTGGCACAATGACACAGTGTGGAGGTGGGTGTCAATTCCAGTCCCTGGTAAAGATGTTGGGAGGCAGATGGAGCAACTGGCAGCAGATGTCTGGCATCAGGCGTGTGGCAGCATCAGAATAGTGGCTGAGGCAGGTAATTAGAATCCAGACTCATTTCTCAAAGTTTTGGCGAGGCGTCATGGCTGATCTAATCTGATGCATAAGGCATTGTTGTGTGGAAATCCTGGCCGATCCACGCCTGATTCATCTTGACAATGGTCAGTCTCTCCACTTTTTCGGGTGGACAAGCGGGTTCTCCTTGGGTAACGATGGCTCCGTCACATGAAACCCGCTCTGATGCCACACTATGGCCGGGCAGGACAGCTTCTCCACTGAAACTCAGCAAGTTGCAGCCACACATCAGTTTGGGCCCTGCCCAGTAGTCCAGCGGATCTTCTCCCTGGGGGGGCAGAGTGCTGTCCAAGTAGGCCCCCACCTTCAGGGTCTGCTCCAGGTCCTGCTGCTGCTGAGTACTCTCCTCACTAGACGGGTGAAGGAAGCTGCTCATCAACGACTCCAGACTTTGGCTGCTGCTAATGGAGCTGCTACTGCTCCTACCCCCCCCCACCTCATTACAGCAGCTATGGCAGTGGTACGTGAGCGATGAGGAACCCGCCGGTCAGATCTGTGAGAGGATGGACCTTGGTGCACATAGGCAGCGGCCAACTGACTACACCGGATTTCTCTATAGTATGCCAGATTCTCCTCAATCTCGGCAGCTGGAAAAAAGGCTCCCATTTTGGACCGGTAGCGAGGGTCCAAGAGGTTGGAGAGCCAGAAGTCATCCATCTGCCGGATGGTGACTATTTGGCTGTCACTAGCCAGGCAAATCAGCATGCTGCAGGCCATCTGCGCAAGTGACTCTGAGAGACTCCCTGTCTCCATCTCCAATGTATACTGCCACGGTGTGTCTGGGTCATCTGCCTTATCTTCCTCTACCTGCTCCGGATGCTCCTATACCTCTTCTCCTGTCACCTGAGTAGAAAAACCACTAATTTTGCAAGAAACTGCTTGTGTCCTCCTCCTCCTCCAGTTCAGCCCCCACCAGACTCACATGGCCGTGAGATGTAGTCGCTATGTCTCCAATCCCCTGACCAGACAGATTTTGCAGCATCTGTTCCAGGACATGAAGCAGTGGAATTACATTTTTCATCCGGTAGTCCTGGTTACTGAAAAATAACGTGGCCTCCTCAAAGGGCCTGAGCAAACGTCAGGTATCCCACATGAGCTGCCACTGGCTGACATCAAAATTACACAGGGGCGTACTCCTGTCCGCTTGCATCATCAAAAATCGTTAATGGCCTTGCTCTGCTCATACAGCCGGTCTAGCATATGGAGGCTGGAATTCTAACGGGTGGAAGCATCGCATATCAGCCTATGTTGGGGGCGGCCGTTCTGCCGCTGCAACTCAAGGAGGGTGTGCTTGACGCGGAGCAGTTCCTCCCCTGTGTGACTTCGTTCGCGCAGGCAAACCAGGTGTAGAACTGTGTGACACCGCTGTGCCTTGCACATATGGCATGATGGAGCAGCACTTAAACTTGTGGAGGCTGAGGTGTTGGTGGAGGAGGAGGTGGACATTGGCATAGGAGCAGCAGTTTGACAATGTGGGGGAGAAAGCGGCGTCTCCTGTCCAAGTTGTTGGTGTGGCTGGGCAGGAAGCACATTCACCCAGTGATCCATAAAGGACATGTACTGGCCCTGACTGTAGTTACAGCTCCACACGTCCATGCTGCTGTGCACCTTAGAAGAAACCAATAGGCTCAAGGACTGGCCCACCTTCCGTTCTACATATTTGTGAAGAGCTGGTACTGCCTTTTTGGAAAAAAAAAATTACAGCTTGGGACTCTCGACCTCGGCTCGGCAAAAGCCATTAGTTCTCTGAACGGTGCAGAGTCCACCATTTGGGAGGGACTGCAGTACCAAAAACTTGGACAGGAGCACGGTCTGCTTCTGCACCTTAGGATGGTTGGACACATACTGCTGTCTCTTGGCAATCGCCTCTTTGAACGACTGCTGTCGCCATGAGAGGTGAGGAGCAGGAACATCTGGACCGGGAGATAATGGGAAAGACAAACAGCTCCCTTCTGCAGAGGTGTTGGAGCCTTGACTGGCTGAAATGCCATGCGTGCCACTGGGTGCTGCTGCTTCTGTTGCTGTGGCGGCAGGATTGACCACCACATCTAAGACACGTTTCTCCTAGGCCACTTGATGGTGACGCTGCATGTGTTGACGCAAGGCAGTGGTGCCAACATTAGCTCCGTGGCCACGCTTCATTTTCTGCCCACAGATTCTACATATACACATGTTCGGCTCCTCCCGTGTCTTAGCAAAAAATTGCCACACAGCCGAGAAGGTGATTTTACCACCAACGCTCCGCACTGAGTGACTACTACAGTCGCTGCCTCACTGAGTCCTTGTGCTGCTACTTTCTTGGACCTGCGAAGCAGGTGGTCTACCACGTGGCCTTTTGTCTCCCGACCTCGCACTGCTGCCACCCTGCTGACTCCAGGCTACACTACCGACTTGCTGGCTGCGCCGCTGCCTGACGCGCAAGCTGGTGCCCTCTTCTCCCAACGATGATAATGAAGCCCTTGCTTCACCCGTCTCCCAAGTGCAATCGGCTACATCATCATCGATTAGTTTTTGATTGTCACTGCTGTCCTCCTCAACAGTTTTGGTATGCAGAGGCTGACCTCTCACAACATAACCTCCCGTGCCACTCTCCACATCAATATTTTGCCGCCTACTGCAAGAAGCTGGGGATGTCTGCCCTACCTCTTCGCTGCCAAATACCTGCTGACTGTCCTCAAATTGTTCATCCTCGCTGTATAGTGGCACTGAGCCCAGACCACATAGTAGTTCTCTGACTGAGGGAACTGGATGGGACAGAGGCGGGTTGAGGACAGGTGATGGCCCTTGATCTGCTCCTGGGCCATGCCAACTAAGGGTTGTGTCTGATGAACCCACCGACTCTTGGCTGGGGTTGGCAGATGTCATCTGGGATGAAGTTGATGACCTAGTCAACCAATCAAGAACCCTTGGGTTGGTGGTCAACACACGGCCACTAGATGACACCGGCAGTTCTGGCCTCACCGGGTCACCCTTGCTGCGACGTCCCCTTGCTGTGCTCCAGGAATGTTTTTGCCGCTGCCACTCGCATGTGAAGAACCTGCCACCTCTCTGTCTGTTTGAGCAAAAATTTACAGACTCTGTTTAATGAAGATGTCTGTATATGATAAACACACACCCTGTATTTGACTCCAAATGAACCCACTAACACCAGGCTTAATTAACCCTTGGATATTAAATACCCTACAGAAATGAACAGATGAAATTTAGGCATATATAGGGTTAAAAAAAACACTGTATTTTACTCCAAATAACCACACTAACTACAGGCTTAATTAACCCTTGGATGTTAAATACCCTACGGAACTGAACAGATGAAATTTAGGCGTATTTGGCGGTAAAAACCCCCACCATATTTAACTCCAAAGAAACCCACTTACAACAGACTTAATTAACCCTTGGATATTAAATACCCTACAGAAATGAACAGATGAAATTTAGGCGTTTATGGGGGTAAAAAAAAACACTTTATTTTACTCCAAATAAACCAACAAACAACAGGCTTAATTAACCCTTGGATGTTAAATACCCTACGGAAATGAACAGATGAAATTTAGGCGTATATGGAGGTAAAAAAAACACTGTATTTTACTCCAAATAAACCTAACAACAGGCTTAATTAACCCTTGGATATTAAATACCCTACAGACATGAACAGATGAAATTTAGGCGTATATGGGGCAGAATTACACCCACCCTAGACTTTAGGGAGAATACCCCACAAACTAAAACAAAATGATAACTCTGGTAGCGTTAAATGTGCACAACTGAACCACTTGTGAAACTCTTTGGCCCCAGTCTCTGATAAATTTTGTTTTAGATTGATTTCTATGGAGCAGCAGATACAGAACGCTAGTTGAGGTAGAGGTGTGCAACTGACAAAGACTTGTGGTGGTCTTTCCCCCCCAATCGCTGATAAAAGCAGTTTATTTTATAATGAGATGAATAGCAGAGCAGCAGCAGCTAGATGTTTATGCCAGGACAGACTGTGAGACGTGTGAGGATTTAAGATGGCGTCCGTATTTATAGGGCTGTAATGCCTCAGAGGCCTGCCGGTCACTGATTGGCTTCATGTCTGCACATGTTATTGAGGGTGTTGCTTTCTTCCTCCCACAGTTCTTTGCCCATTGTCACGCATGTGCTCGCGTCCATTTTACCAATAAAAAAGACGCTTCGTTCCCGCGAATCACCCTAAACTTCGGTTTCTTGCAGAACCAAAGTTTTCCTGAAATTCTAAATGAATTCCATTTCATTAGAATCGATTCACCTATCTCTAATCATGATCTATCCCTGGATGAAATTAGCATCCTACAGAAAGGTTTGAGCTTTTGTCCCGATAGTACACTTGATAATTTCACTGTATATAAGGGCTTGCAAAAATGTATCGATAAATTACACTTAATGCACTTTTTTGCTAATAATACGAAAAAGAACAATAAAACAATAATTTAAATAGCACTAATAATGAAAGCTGCTCCACCACTACTGGTTCATCCTGTGATTTGGAACCTTCTGCCAGCATATCCAGACCTCTTGTTAAATTTACATCTCATTTTTATCCGACATGGGGGCAGGGTAACTACTTGTCGGTGTTTCAGTGTTTTGTTTCTGCAGATTTTAGAAACATCAAAACAAAATATTCTAAATGTCCCAATATAAGCTAAAATTAATATAAAGCACTTAAATCCTTATTGTCAAACCATAATCTAATTATTAGAAGAGCAGACAAGGGAGGTGCTGTGGTTCTACAGGACTACAAGGATTATAACAGAGAAGCCTTAAAGGAGTTGTCTCCCTACAGAGTTTCATAGGATGCATGAATGAAATACTCTGTCACTTCCTGGTTCAGACTGACTCTAATTTGCATACAGCTCCATGGTGTATTTAATGCTGTGCTTTCAGTTGCTAATTAATTCAGATTAGCTCAGAAGCTTCTTGGAAACCACAAGCAGGACTTTTTATCTGATCCCTGAAACAAAAGCCCTAATTAGTGCTGTTTACTTTAGATAAATCAAGCTTTTTACTGCCCAGCAGCACAGACCCTGCCGCGACCTGTGTGATGACGTCACTCACTGCTATCACATAGAACAAACAGCAGGGGCGAGAGCTGTACACAGGTCGGTTACTGAGGGAACTGAAATAGCCAGGGAGGTGATTAATTCACTTGTATCTCCTTAACAAAAACAGATGAACAAAGCAATATATTTGGAAAATGTCTTCATTTTGTGTTCCCTACAATTTGAAAGCCATTCTTTGTAGCGAGACAACCCCTTTAAGGACATTCAAAGATCCACAATATTACACTGTGGTCTCTGAAAAAACTCATGCGGATTTACAAACAAGTTTCTTTATATTATTAAAAAGTGTGTTTGATAATGATATTATTAGTGATAATGAAAAGAAGTTCCTTACCGTCATAGGTCCTTCTGTGCCTCACTTTAGACCCATTATATCGGATGTATATTCTGCTTTGTCTAATTTATCTCACTTGTTTGACTTACATTTACAGCCATATGTAATAGCTGAAAAGTTACCTAAAAGACTCTAATATGGTCCTAAGAGAACTAGTTAGTCAGAAATGGAATAAAGAATATTTATTTGTCACATGTAATGTAACCACCCTAAACTCAAATATTAAACATACTTTGGGTCTAGAGGTGGTAAAGTTCTTTTTAGATATGAACTCTTATATCAGTGATGCTAAAAAGTATTTTCTAATGCAAGGACTGTCTTTAATATTGCATAACAACTTTTTCCAATATGGTACCACCAACAACCATTAGCAGGTTGGCATGGCAATGGGGAACAAACTTGCACCATATTACACCAACCTGCTGATGGGGCTGTTTGAGTCCATTCACATTGATTATGATTCAAATCCTTTTTTTATCGCACATCAAATACTTCAGAAGGTTCATTGATGACCTTTTTTTTGTGGGAGTTTCCTGAGCATTCAGCACATGCTATTCTGGATTATTATAATAATAATTCTTGGGGACTACAGTTCAGCATGTCCTAGGGTAGAAGTGAATTTGTTTTCCTAGACCTTTGCCTATATTATAAAGATGACATCATCCTATCCAAAACTCATTTAAAAAACATGTGACTCAAATAATTACCTGGATTTTAGTAGCTACAACTATTGTAAGTGATAATGCTATATTACCTATAGCCAATTCCACCGCATCCGTAAAAACTGTTCCTCTGATGACATTTTTTCAATCCAAGTATCTAATATCAGTTCCAAATTTCATCAAAAGGGATATCCTTCTGGAAGTATTAACTAAATACCGTCATGCGATATGGGCTCATTGAGATTCAGGAACTAATACAATACTAAAAATCTTTGAGTTTATTTATCTTTTTCTTCCTGCAGGATCTAGCTTTCCCAAATTTCTGAATGGAAACTCATGGTTCTTTTGTATAAAGTAGTCCCAAAAGCATAGGTCTTCCATGTACCTGCATTCTTCTAATGACTAAATAACTCCCAGTCACCGGAACACTCTATTTGCTGTGATCATCTTCTCAGTTACTGAGTAGTGTTGAGCGATTATTATCGACAAAGTTGAAATCGGCACAGTTTTTATGGTGATCGGATTTTTTTAGATCATGCGATAATTTAGGTTAAAATCTGTGCATCATCTATTAAGATCGCGCCTTTTTCGGCGCTTCCTGTAATTTTGGCGGCCAGCAAATCAGATTACAGAATAGAGCAGGGTGAGATGTGTGTGCGACGTCATGACTGGGATGTGTATGGTTGCGATTGGCTGGAAAAATCACATGACCTCGTTTTACATAGAACAGCGTTTCCTGTTCAGCCTCAGTGTCTCTCAGCGTCTCAGAGCAGAAGGACGTGCGCTCTGCTTGTGTCCAAACAGCTCAGTGAAATTATTATATTTCTTCACAGAGAAACCCTACTATTAGCTGTGATCCTTACAATTTAGTTAGATTAGAGATTGGAAGATTTTATATAGTTAGGTAGAGAATTTTAAAGGAGCATCTACCACTGTAAAGTCACTAGGGGGGGAGCGGAAGAGGGGCCCCCGCGGGCGAACACAGAAAAGCTCTATAAAGAATACTGGATAAAGTTCACCAAGACTTAGTGTAGACATTGCAATAGCTTTATTATTAACAGTTTTCTATTGAAATATTTCCTGGATATTGGGCAGCCTGAACTTATAGGATAAACATATTTTCTAGTAACTGCAGGTCTCTTTGTTAGGTGCAACACTCAACTTTTATTATCAGTATACATTTCAGATAGGTGTTCATTTTCAATTTTGCCCATTCCACCTTTGTTGATATATCCACCTTGTACTTAAAGGAGTTGTCTCATTACGAGCTTTCAGCCTGTCACTGTCCCTGGTAAGTTGAACTGAGGGGCGTGCTTCTTGGTCTGTCTGTTCTGCTCCCTCTCCCCCCTCCCATCAGCACACAGGCAGCTACGTAACTTCTATACAGGGGGGGAGGGGGTTTGCTCTCAGAGTTCACCCTGTGTTGTCCTGCCTAGGTCTGTTGCAGGAGAGGGCTGATCTAGGAGTGTAGAGAGGAATATGAAGCTGTGTGCTAATAGAGCAGAGGGGATGCATGTGTTCCTATATCCCCTGCTTAGCTTACAAGTCTCCCCTCTCCAGCAACAACAAGGGCAGTGTTACTATACTCAGGATGTGTCCCTAATACAGGAGAGCATAAAGTATTCACATGCCTGATTTGTATAGTATTAGTATAGTCACAGTTCCAAGACATATCATGATTATAGTAACAGACAGGTCACTGCTGTCACATCTATCTGTGTAGAGAGCAGGAGGAAGCAGGGACACACAGGGTTAATCCAGGCAGCTCGGACACAGACGCCAGAGTCCTCCCTCCCCCCTCCCTCCTCCTCCCTCCACTACAGAAGCATTCTGTGCGGGAGGGGCTCTCTGCTCCGACCTGTCTTCAAAGGTGATGAGTCATTCAGACCTGACAGCCAGTAAGATAGGATCAACAGGTCAGCTGCTATAGAGATTTGAAAAGCTGATGTAGAAATACAACGGGGCTAGCTCAAAATCAGTAGAACATTTGTAATGAACATATATTGCAAAGCTGCTTGTTTTTTAAAGATCTTTTAATTAAAACCCAATCATTGTAGCGAGACAACCCCTTTAAATTAGAATCCAGCAAGTCAGCACAGGTTGATAGGTGCCAAAAATACCTTGTAATATCCGAATACATTTCAGATACGTGTTTTTTGACTTTGGCGCTGGCCAGCTTTGTTGATAGATCTACTATGCAGTTAAATTTGAATACAGCAGTTTTGTAGTCACCACAGGGTGAATGATAGGTGCCAAAAATACCTCTTATTATCCGAATACATTACAGATACGTGTTTTTTGCCCCTTTTGCCCAGTCCAGATTTGTGGATTTGAGCCACCTTGGGAGTTAAATTTGAATCCAGCAATTGTGTATTACCACTGGTGAATTGATAGGTGCCAAAAAATAACCTTTTATTATCCAATACATTAAAGATATTGTTTTTTGACTTTGGGCATACAGCTTTGTTCATTGAGGCACCTTGCACTTAAATGTGAATACGCAATTGTTTAGTCACCACAGGTGAATTGATAGGTGCCAAAAAATACCTTTTATTATCCGAATACATTTCAGATACGTGTTTTTTTCACTTTGGCGCAGGCCAGCTTTGTTGATAGATCTACTTTGCAGTTAAATTTGAATACAGCAATTTTGTAGTCACCACAGGTGAATTGATAGGTGCCAAAAATACCTTTTATTATCCGAATACATTTCAGATACGTTTTTTTTTCACTTTGGCGCAGGCCAGCTTTGTTGATAGATCTACTTTGCAGTTAAATGTGAATACAGCAATTTTGTAGTCACCACAGGTGAATTGAAAGGTGCCAAAAATACCTTTTAATATCCTTATACATTTCAGACAGGTGTTTTTTTCATTTTTGGTCAGTCAAGCTTTGTTGATAATCTATTTTTGCAGTTAAATTTGAATCCAGCAACTTTGTAGTCACCACAGGTGTCAGAAACAGGAATAGGTAGGACACTGTTAATGGACACATTGCAAAATGACTTGTTTTTGCAAGATCTTTAACATAGCTAGCAATCCCTGTATTGAGACAACCCATTTAATACAATTAAAAAAGATAAACAAAGACATGGTGGGATTCCATCCTATTTTAAAAATGTGTTTCTAGAATTAAACTACTAAAAAACTTGCATGTACAAAATAGCTGTTAAAAAAATTCCTCTGAATTGTACAAGGGAGGTACAGGAAACTTGACCAGATGTAGGTTATTCAGAGGACATGGAATAGGATACGGACAGAGAACAAAGTACAGAGGGCAATTTCCTCCAGCACGTTGAGTAAAATGAGAAAAAGAATGCCAAGAAAAAGGGCACCTGGGTGGAACAGGAGCGTTAACCCCCAGTATTTCCAAGTGAAGCTCAATTGGTCCGCACTCATATGGAGGGGCAAGCGCTACCCAGGACAGGACATAAATGTCCCGTGAAAAATAAAATGGTGGTTGAAAGACTCCTTTTTCTGGCACTTTTTAAATGTGGGGTCATGCAGGTTTGGGCTCATGCTGTGGCCCAGGACAGGTATAGTCAAAAGTCCAGTGAAACTAAAATGGTGGTTTTTAAAGACTCCTTTTTCTGGAACTTTTTAAATTTGGGGGTCCCTGCAGGGTTTTGGGGCTCATGCTGTGGCCCAAAGGACAGGTATAGTCAATGTCCATTTTAACTAAAATGGTGGTTCAAAGACTCCTTTTTCCCGGCCCCTTTTGAAACTGGGGGTCATGCAGGTTTGGGGCTCTGCTGTGGCCAGGACATGGATAGTCAATGTCCAGTTCAAATAAATGGTGGGGAAAAAAACCCTTTTCCGGCACTTTTTAAATTTTGGGGATCCCTTCAGGTTTGGGGCTCTGCTGCTTTCCAGGACAGGGATATTCAATGTCCAGTTCAAGTAAGTGTGGTTCAAATCTACTGCCTTCGGGCACTTTTTAATTTGTGGGTAGGGGTTTAAGGGTCATGCTGTGGTCAAGACGGGGGAAGTGAATGTTGTGTTTTTTTTTTCTGTGGTTTTTAAAAAACCTAATGTGTTGCCTAAGATGTGCACGTATCCATTTTATGTTGTGGGTGTTAATTCCCCTTTTCCCCCTTTTTTTGGGTGTAAGAAAGAAGGTGTTGTTGCTTCCCAAGACTTTAATGGGATCGCTCTAATCGCTCTCCTATCGACTACTTTGGGCGATGATGGTCGACTATCGACCGATGTCGATGGCCAATGCAATAGCTCAACACTATTACTGAGTACTCCCAGTCACTGTTACATTCATGAGTCATTTATCCATTGCTATAGCTTAATTTATAACATACATAAAGTATCGTCTCAACCTTTCTTGATGGTCTCCCCATTTTCCTCGATCAACATCTGCTTAGTGATTTTCTTCTGCGGAAATCTTTGCATATATTTTTAATCCAACTTTCTGGGGCTTCTGAACTGATGATCCTAACGCTCAAGCCCAATATACATAATATATTTTTTGGGTCTATCCAGCCATTTTTCCTTCTGTGATCCACAGACTTACACTTATCGAATTCTCATTCATATTGTATGTTAACTAGTTTATGTTATACATTTTACATGTTGTTCATCTCATGAGAAGTTCTTGTATTAACAACATATTTTATTCAAATTAATTTTTTTCTATTTTTTTATCATATACATCTATCATTTTATCATATACATCTATTTAGTTTTATTCTATTGTTATATTATTTATTTAAAGAATTGTATTTTGCTTTGAATATTTACTATTCACAGTTCAACTATGTTTGAAAACGTTGAGCCTCATTTTTTATTTTTTTTTTAATTGATACCACCAAAATACAGTGTATACTGTATATAGCTCCCCACTGTTCACTGTTTGTATACCTGATGAAACTCACCAGCGGGCGAGTGTTTCTTTTATCTGAATAAATCTGACACATATAATTTGGAATTTTATGTTCCTATATGCCAGTTTATTTTCACTTAAATAATGTTTTAACTCTATTATATTTTATTTTGATATACTCTCACTGATGATTTTATTATGGTCCAAGCTGCTCTTCTTCTCTGCTTTATGTAACCATAATTGACTTACTTTTATACTAATTTCATTAGAAGAGACACAGTGATTCTTGTGTTTTGGAGCCCCATACACAGAATGATTCACTTAACTGTTGGTTTAGAAGCATGTCTGATAGCCTATAGTTTTATTTTGGAGATCAGCTGCTCCACTGTAAGTTGGTGGTCCACTCTAGCAGATCTTCTTACATCAATGGCATGTGGTGCTTCACAGTTTCCATGTCTCTTAATAGCAATGGTGTCATTTGTCCAATCACAATACACTTTTACCAGAGCCATACAAGAACAGTTCACAAACTGCACAGTGCAGGAAATACTGCTACCTTTGGCCCAAAATCTAATTGTCATTCCTTTTCGTAACTCTGATAAATCTCCTCTTTTACCCAAGACAGTAATAAGGGATATGTGGGCAGACAACTCACACACCTTATATACCCAAGCAAACTCACGACACGTGACTTCCTTTATAAGCTTCCATATTTACTGTTGATGTCAAAAGTAGGAAGTGTAAACAAGAGATACCAGCACTAGGAAAACATTAAGAGAATTGTGTATATCTCAACTGACCAGAGGCTATGTCCAAAAATAATAAACGAGGAAAGGAAGCAGCACCATCAAAACTAGAAAAGTTTATTCACCCAAACTCAACTTTTCAGCTCACTGTTTAGTCTTATTCAATAGAAAGTGGTTGTAGTAATGCGACTCACAGCTGTATGTCCCTGTCCTGTGAGTCCATGACTTTATTATCTATGACAACATCTCATTAACTGTATTATTAAATTTGATCATAACTTCATTCTGTTAAAAAGTCTATGATCTACAAGTACACCCATATCATTCTCTACAAGAAGCTCTCCCAGTTTTTCTCCCCCTAGAACATACAATATAATTATTTGTACCCAGATGCAGAATTTAAAATGTTTCCACATTGAATCTCATTTGAGAGCAATATTTCTTTCCTTACCTTATTAGAAATAGGAAAGAGACTAGAGTGAATACAATGTAATTTATATAGTCAGTAGAACATATTATGGGAAATGTTTACAATAGATGCTTAGGTTACAAAGTAAAACAGATATTTGTTAGTTATGTAGAATTACCTTTCATTTTCCCACATAGCTCCATGTTTGTAGCATAAGAGTGATGGAAAATGTAAAATTAACACATTTTTTCCTGCGCTGAATGTAAGTTGTACTCTTCATTTTAATGAAAATAATACAGATAGAATAGCAGTATTTCTTTCTTCCATTGTTAACTTTTTATGTTTATGCTATAGAATCTTCAATTTTTCTGTTCTTGTCACTCTAAAACATTCTTTCTCTTCGTTTTGACATATTTGGAAGATAAAGATAAGCCTATCAGCTGACACCACCTGCAAAGTGCATGTCAGATTTTGCTCTGTCCTGGGATTCTTTTGCTTTCTGTTGTGAGGTGTGTTCATTGACTTTTCTCCTACACATTTCTTTCCTATTTTTGGAGCTTTTAGTAGGCTTGTAAAACTGACAGCCATCTAGCAAAACATTCTCTCTCTGGCTTCCTCTTCATAAACTGTTCACTTTGGAAGCATTTAACAATAAGAGATCATTTAAATAAAGAGAATTTAAATCCTGTGTTCAAATCTTACAATGTAAATAGATAAAATAGATACAGGATATAGAAGGATGCTGGTATTTTATGATTGTATTGTGCCTAATTTTGTAGTAGGGTTTTTATAATTAAAATTGGTGTTATCGTGTAATAATCCACCACTGAATTCTTTTTCTAGAAGTTTACTTATTTTCTGTTATTGGAAGTTTTAATGGTTAATTGATGTAAAATTTTAGAAGGACATAAATTCCTCACTTAAAGATAACCTATGGGATATAGTCAATGACCTTCCTCTGGATCAAAAGAGAACAGGTTGAATTAAATTACATGAAGTTGTATATTATCCTCACTACTTTTTATGCTACAGCTTAGGGCTAACATTTTGTTCAGTTCTTTAATTCTGCTTATACTATATGTATATTCCTCTGAGAAAGCTGTCACTGTGGCAATATGCGTGGGGTTGTATTGGGGGTCCCAGTACCAGGGTTTGTGATTTACTTTGCCAATTTTGCTTTTTCAATTATAATTGTTTTAATATCTTAGAGGGTTTTTATACTTACACTTTAAGATCTATTTTCTTTATGCTAGTGAGTAAGTCTTGTTATTCTATCTATGCACTTTTAATTTATGGTATATACCTTTTCTAAGTAAACTGTCTCTTTTTACTCAGAACTGGAACTAGTTTGTTGGGATATTTGGAAGATGTTATCTTTTCAACCCCTTTCCAACATTGGATGTACCCATACGTCCTAGCGGGAGGTGTCCGATTCCGCCGCAATGGACGTTATGTGTAAGTCCTGGGGATCTTGCGGGATTGCAAAACACAGTCCCACACAATTGCAAACAAATGGGACCAGCGGTAAATTACCGCTGGCTCATGACCCACCACCGTGGCCAGTGCGTGAGTGACGCGATTAACCCCTTAGCTGCGATGATCTATTAAGATCACCAGAGCTAAGTCGCAGGCAGAAGAAGGGGACGTGTTCTGCCTGCTTTTGGCGAGCAACGGCATGATTGTGCTGCTACTGTCTCCTACCAGACAGCCCGGGAGTGTAATAAACGTTACCATGCCCGGCAGTGAATTGTGGGCATTGCGAGGCTGGGCTGTTTACCCAAAGTGGACCTTGGAGAACGTATACAACTGCATGCTGTGTACTGGTCTCCCTTGTAGCAGCGATCTGAAGATCGCTAATTCAAATGTCCTAGGGCTTAATGTGAAATAAAAGTGTAAATAAAAATGTGAAAAATAGAGATTACTCAAGTGTATAGAGCACGGCACCGCAGACCGTATTCACGGGATGCGGGCGCGCTTCTCCCAGTACCCCACAACTAGATGTGCCGGCGGCAAGCGAGTGGCGGCACACGGGCCGTGGTCCCGGGTCGTGTGGCGCCCGTCCCGCGGACGTGTACGAAACTTACCCGGCCCCGATTCCTGACTCACTGGCGCGATTGACGGCTGCGGGCGCGATTCCCGTTTATTTATAGGGCGCTCGCGCGGCCAGCCTTCCCTCTCTTAAAGGGCCAGTGCGCACGGGCTAATTGGCTGATTGCGGCACGACCCTATATTATTGGCTCATCCTCCGGCAGCCTCTGCCGGATCTTTTGTGCCTCTGTGCCTTAGTGAAGCGTTTTCGTCCACCTTGTTTGAATTACCGTTACTGACCGTCTCGTTCCAGTTTCCTGACCACGAACTCTGCCGCCTGTCCTGACCTTTTGCGCTGTCCCTGACTACGCATCAGCCTCACGATTCTGTACCACGCTTTATCCTTGGAAACCACCGCAATGCAAGTCCCGCCTGTGGGGGAAACGTCCTGGTAGTTCTCCCGCACGCCTGCAGTCATCCGCTTTTTGCGGGGGGCTTGGTGATAGACCGGGTTCTACTTAGATTCCGATTCCCTGGCGTGGGCTTCCACCATAAGCTTGCGGGTGGCCCGCGGATCCATACACTTTCCACTGACGTTACAGTAAGAGCGGCCATGGTTCCATGCCAGGTTGCCTCTGCCTGGTGAAGCGGACTTGCAGGCAGTCGATCGCGCAACAGTCACGTCAAATTGCGCTACAGGTCAAACAGTTTGGAACCAGTTGACCGTTCATGTTACAGCAACTTTGGCGAAAACTGCCGCTGCCGCCTACTCCACCTCGTGGCTACACCGACCTCCCGCCGCTCCTTCCGCAATCGGTGGGTCCCAAGACTTCGGTTACCGCTTACGTACCAAGTTTTGAAGGGGACTCCAAGCGAGTGCCGAGGTCTTCACCCAGTGCTCAATGCACATTGGAGATTAATGCCCCGCGGACGGGGATCCAGTTCCCTTCGGTGAGTTCCAATGTAGGCATTCGTGGTCAGCCTGCTTTACGGGAAGGACTTGCATGGGCCAAACCTCGGTGGGATCGCAACCGACCCTGTGACTAGGTTCTGCAGTCCTTCCTCCATGGTTCCGCAAGCGTTTTTTGTGAATCCGGCCCCGGGATATCCTCTGACGGAGAAATGCTCCTAACTCTGTGCCAGGGGACTACGTCGGTGGGGACTACCATGTGCCAGTTCCGCACACTAGCCTCAGAGTTATTTGGAACGAGGCTGCCCTGTGCGCTACCTTCAAAAGGGGTCTTTCTGGGTAGGATCCAAGGATTACGTGCTGCCGCAAGAGGTCATCCCGTCCCTCTATCAGCGGGGTTAAATTCAGTTGGCTTCCCGCATGACGTGCGCTTCGACGATAAGACGAGAGGTGCTCCGGCAAGAACGAGATGGGGCACGTCCACCGACCGGTATCCTCGCTGGCTCCCGTGTTTCCAGAGACAACCTACGCATTCCGCAACCATCTACCTTTTGGAGGAGCAATATGCAGGTCAAAAGGTACATCCTCTCAGGGCTAGAACTGGCACATGAGTCTTTATGGCAACCTGTGACTCTATCTGCGGCAGTCCTGATGCATTACGGAGGAATTGTCCCCAAGTCCAAAACCGTCCGGGGTAACTCTCGCACCTAGGGTTCGTGGGAGAGGCGTACAGGGTGCTAATATTCCTACTCTCCACGCTTTGATGTGTTTCCTGTTCAGAGTCGGGTATGATGCATGGACACTCTTCATATTTTCCGGACCTCCGCACTTTCCTGGATTCGGGCTCTGACTAGGAACTTTATTCACCGCTCTTGGGTGTCAACCAGTTCGTCTTCCGGTGGTCCCGGTTGGTAAAAACCCCTGGTCATATCATGGGTCAGCGAGAGCTGCTAGCGACACTTATACATGTTTGTCACAAAGCCTCTTGTCTCTTCTCGTGGGTGTACCTTATTAAGGAGAGATCGCCTTCTAACGTGTTGCCACGATATTGTCGGCGCTTATTCTTGCGTACATTTCCGTGGCTTGCGTCTCCACTCTAATATGCTAGATGGACGTAGGTGAGCTCACTCGTGGGGGCCTCCCAATGCCTGAGCCATTGCCTGGTGGCACATCGCCGGTGCTTACCGACTACTCGCACAACCACCCGCAAAAATCTAGTTGGCGGGCCTGAGCCTGTCGATTTCAGGGGTTCGCCGATGTCTTCTACGGAGGAAAGATGCGGAGATACCTTCCTCATCATCGACCGTTATGGACTGCCCCGTTCGACTTCTGCCTGGTTAACAGTCCTCACCGAGGTGGTTTTGGGGGGGGTTCGTGGGAGGGGGGGGGGGGTCGTATCCTGTCATTCCCGAGACTCAAGCTATGTCTGATTATATTGGGAGAACCTCCAGACAGGTGGTTCATTCGGTTAATTCTCTCCCGCAGGGGCGGGTTTCTTCTTCGGGGAAAAAGAAGGCACGGCAACCCTGAGTCCTGCATTGATTATTGGGGTCTCTTAATAAGATACGGTTGAAGTTTTCGGTTTACTTTGCCTTTGATTCTGAGCTCTTTGATCGCCATACAGGGGTGCGTAAATCTTCTCCAATTGGGAATTATCGGGGAGACCTATAATCTCATCCGCTTCCGGCGAGGGCGATGGTGGGTAGTGGATTTTAACACCAGGGGACGGGCTTCGGAATACTTGGTCATGCACATTCGGCCTTTGTAATGCCACCAGCCGTCTTCCAGGGAATTACGTGTGATCGACATCTTCAGGGATCTCTTGTATTACGTGTGTCGTTTATTACCTGGATGACATATTGGCTTCTCGTGCTGCTGGAGTACTCACCGTGTTCACGTCCGCCAGGTTCTGAGGGGCCTCGGGGCCTCAACTCCCAAGCCTATACGCTATGTTCGGGAGGAAAGTGCATCTTCCCAACCAGACCAGCCTGCACATTCCTGGGATTGATTATCTCAGGACCACTAGGTTGAAGATGGACCAAGCAAAGCTGTATGCAGGTCCTGTATGGCCTGGCCCTGTTGGTTCTTCGGGCTAGTCAACCTTCCTGGGTTTCTGTTTTTATTCCGGCTGTTTCATACCACAACTTCTCCACACGGGTGGCACCCATTGTGGCGCTCCACGAAAAAAGAATGCTAATCAATCGATGAGGCACCCGAGGCGAGGAAGCTTTTCGGTCTTGAAGTCTGCCTTTGCCTCTGCCTTCCATCATGTCACGGCCGGACCTTCTAAAGCCGTCTTGCAATTTAAGTAGAGCCTCGTCGGTCGGGGCAGTGCGGTCTCACGCAAAAGGGGACATCGGGGAAAACAGCTCCTGCGGCATCTTTTCTAAAAACTTCTTCAACCGGCGGAAAGGAACGATACGATCGGGAGACCGGGAGTTGTTAAGCCACAAGCTAGCCCTGAGAATGCGTTTTCTTATGGAGGGTGTCGGCATATCCTTCAGTATCTATTCTACACAAATTCCTCCAGTACCCTCCAGACGTCCCAGCGACTAATCCACGCCCCAGGCTAGATGGTTCTCTCTTTTTCTTACCGATGTGATTCCAAATCCACTTCCGTCCGGCGGAAAAGTATGTGATAGGCGGAATGCGTTATCTCGCGATTCAGATGTGGTCGAGAGAAAAACATTACCCGGGGATGCACTTATAAATACCCACCGGAGCAGGTATTATCCTCTCTGACCTCCTGTCGGACCTACGGTAACTGTCCCGCCCCTGGGATGACATACCGTTGGGCCCCGCACTCCGCAGACAGTTCCTGATGTGGGGGGGGAATTGATCGTTGGTGGATGGACACTTCCCGGCGCCCGGAAAAACTCTTCTCCTTATACCCTCGCGGTTATACTGGGGTGGCCGGACCCTCGCTAGGCGTTATGGAATTTGTTGAGGCCTGTGTCTCCTGTGCCCGTAACAAATAAAAACCATCGTCACAGGCCAGGTCGGGCTCCTGCTTCACATGCCCTCTCCTACTAGCCCCTCGTCGCTTTGGTGGCGATGGATTTTATAAAACGATCTTCCCCACATCTTAGGGTTTAATCCGTGATTTGGGTGGTTACAGATCGTTTTTCTATGATGGATCACTTTGTCCACAGGACGGGTCTGCCCTCGAGGACCGACGCGCCTGGCTAACTATTTTTTCACACCATCCTTCGCCTACACGGGATTCCCCTGCAAATTTTATCTGACGCGGAGTCCAGTTTGTCTCACCAAATTTCTGGACGGGCCCCTCTGTTCCCTGTTTGTGGTTGTAGCTCGATTTTTCATCGGCCTAGCAACCCCAGACAATTGGACAAAGTCGGACAAAGGTTAATCCAGGCTCATGGGGACCTACTTGCTGCCACTTTGTCTCGGCACGCCAGAATGACTGGGTTGACACTAGTACCATGGGCAGAATTTTCACTACCCAATTACATGATTCGAGTCAGAGGGTGGGGCCTCTACTTTCTATATTGTGTAACGGGCATGCCACCCCGCCCTAATCTCCACTGCACTCTCAGTCCGGACTAAGTTCCTGCTGAAGATACACTGGTCCGAACATGGAGACTTTTTGAGGCCCTGACACGCCAGGTTTTTTTTTTCTTTTTTTGCTCCGTGCTTATGCTCGCATGAATGCTCAGGCGGATAGAGAGGAGCCCTCCCCAGTTTTTTTTCATGGCCGATAAAGTTTGGCTGTCTGCCAAGTATATTGTCAGGCTTATGATCCCAATGTACAAATTGGGGTCCCCGCTTACATAGGGGCCCCTTTGAGGTGCTCAGTCGTTCTTCTAACCCGGTGGCCTATAAACTCGGCTCTACCGCCCTCCTTGCGTTTCCCGATACTCCCTTTCATGTGTCGCTTCCTCAAACCCCGGTCCTTAAACCGTTTTTCTGTAAGGCTGCCCATCCTTCCCCTGTGCGCGGATGATACTGACGTATTCCACGTGAAGGAGTTCTATGGATATGAAGTGTCCAGGGCGTGGTAAGCATACTTTCTATCAGAGTGGTAGGGTCGTTCGGGCCCGAGGAAAGTCTTGGGAGCCGGAGGACAACATCCTGGACAGTCAACTTCACATTCTGAGGTCCTACGGCTGGGCAAGAAAGAGGGAGGGGGGCCCCAAGGGGAGGGGGGGGTACTGTAACAGCGCGGCACCGAGACCGTTGTCCAGGGCTGCGGCCGCTCTCTCCACCGACCCCCACTCGTGTGCACCCGCGGGCGAGTGGCGGCACGGTACCGTGACCAGGTACGAGTGGGCCCGTCCCACGCGCGTGTTGAAATCTTACCCGGCCCCGCTCCTGGAACTCATGGCGCAGCTCTGCCACGGCTGCGGCGCGCTTCACGTTTGCTCTAGGAGAGCCGCGCGGCTGCCTTCCTCTCTTAATAGAGGCCAGTGCGCGGTAATTCGGCTGATTGCCAGGGGCACTGACCCCCTTTTTTTTATATATTGTGGTCCTCATCCGGCTGCCTCTGCCGGTTTCATTTAGTGCCTCCGGAGCCTTTTGTGAAAGAGCTTTAGTCCTTGTTTGCCCTTACAGTGGAACCAGACGTCTCGTTCCGTTTCCTGTCCACGAACCTCTGCCGCCCTGTCCTGACTTTTGGCCTGTCCTGACTACGCCTAAGCTCTCACGATTCGTACCACGCTTATCCTTGGCTACCACCAAAGCAAGTCCCGCCAGTGGAATACGACCTGGTAGTTCTTGCCGCAGCCAAGTCCATACAGCTTTGCGGGCGGGCTCTGGTTGAAAAAACGGGTTCTACTTAGATTCCGTTCCCTGGCGTGCGGCTTCCACCATCGCTTGCGGTGGCACAGAGGTTCCACTTCCAATGCGATACAACAAAGCAGGAAAAAAAAATGTAAAACTCGTACACCACCCTTTTCTAACATTTTATTTCCATTCACCAAATTAATAAATAAACATATAGTGAAATTATTGCTTTATAGCTGCAAATGGTATACGACATTTGCCCATATATATCTGTCATGCTAATTAACCCCTATGGTGAACACCGTTAAAAAAAAATTAAATCAAAGTATTGCGATGTTGGCGGTAAGACTGTGGTGGTAAGGGTATAATACAAGGCGCTATGTTACCAGAGTCCTATAACAAAGTTGGGTGGAGCTGTGTCCTGGCTTTTATTAGGTATTGACAAAAGAAGGGTTTTAGTTTTTTGTGTGTTGTATATCATTTTGTATTCATTTTTATATCTTGGATGCATACCATTTTTGATGTATCCTTTAGTTCCTTCTTTTCTCAGCTCTGTAACTCTGATATCTACTTTCTCAACATTTCTAGCTGTCTCAAAATTTTTTACTGGCTTTCTATTTTTTTCACATATGAAAGAACTAAGATGTGAATAACTCTGCTTTCGCTGGTCTCCATTGTGACTAAGCTAACCCAGCACAGTTCTTTCTTAACATTTCCTTGTTTGTAAATTACTGTAAGGCTCTATTTACACAACATAAATCATATACAGTCAGTATGTATGCCAGGAGGATCTTAAAGGGTTATTCCCATTAAAAAAAATGATCCGGTACTTTGCAGTTTTGGTAAGACAAGCAAATTCACAGTATACTTTTTATAAATATTATGCTCTGTTTACCTAATAAGAGTGACTATTCTCCAGCCAGCTTCCTCTGCTGTATCCAATTGGCTCTATACCATTGCCTGTGTAGCTTTCAAGTGAGTGACCAGGAATGGCTGCTAACTAGGAAATTGGCTGTATGGCGGGTGCATTTTCATTAGGTACTCAATCGATAACCACACTCGTCTCTTCACATGGCCTCCATCATAGAACTAATCCAGAGCATGTGCAGTAGAATTTAGCAGTTTTCTGTATCTCAAGTCTTGAGGCTGTGCTTCTTGCAACGATGTCACTGGACCCTGTTATTGGCCACTCCTCATTGGTATTACAGAGTTCTCTGGAGATATAGGGCGACATGTATGATTGGGATTTGTGCCCGATTTCTGGCGTATCCTGCGCCTCACCGACTCGAATCCCCTGTCGGACGCAGGAATGCGATGTTAGGCTCAGCCTTCGCCACTTTCAGATGCAACTCACATGAAGGGGCGTGTAATGGGTGCGGTGTGGGCATTCTGGGACCGGGTCGACTTGGCACGTTTCGAATACTCCCGATGGCTAGTACGATCGCGGGTCGGCCCAAAGTTCGGCGCATTGCTAGCGCTCATCAGCTCCGACAAAGGCTGTCCTAGTGTTTCTGGTCTAATGAGCTGGTGGAGGCAAAAGTGAAAGTGAGAAAGTAACATGAGAGGAAACAAATAGATGCTCGCAAATATTTCTTGGCTCTACAGCTCCGTTGAGGTTGGAGTATGTTCAAAAAAATAGATTTTTTTAGGTGTATAAACTTTATCTGAAAAAAGACGCTCAATACCTTCAAAAAAAAAAAAAAAAATCACTTTCACAAAAATCTTAGAACGGCGCTACATCAGGAATTTACTGTTCTTGGAAATTGCCGGGGGAATATACAGTAATTCAAAATTCTGAAGCGCTTCTCATTGGGTTGGACAGGAAAAACCAGCCAGTCAGAATTGGAGCGACATGACCCATTATATCCGAGGGAGTAATACTTGAAACAATCAAATTCAAAGGGCAGTGACAGGTTCAATTACTACAGTTAATAAAAATATTTTTGCCAGGGGAATATCAGCATTGATTGGTTGTGCTTGCGGGGGCTCTTGGACTACCCGGCCAATCAGAATAGGAGCAACTGGGACCCCTTTATATCCTATGGAAATATATTTGACCAAATCAAATTCAAATGCCAGGACAGTTCAAATTACAGTAAAAAATGCAGGAAAAGAAAAGAGAAATGAAGTATGATTGGTGAGCTAACGGGGGCTTTAGCTATCACGGCCAATCAGTTTAGGAGCTAAAACAGGGACCCTATCTTATAACCTTTGGAGAAATATTGACAATTCAAATTCAAATGCGGGGACTGTTCAAATTTCAGTAATAAAAATGCAGAAAGAGAGCTGATTGGTGAGCTATACAGGGGTTTGGCTATCCTGGCCATTCAGATTAGAGCGACTGGGACCCATTATAACCTATGGAGAAATTTTGACCAATCAAATTCAAAGGCGGGGACAGTTCAAAATACAGTAAAAAATGAGAAAAGAGCTGATTGGTTGACCCTAGGGGGGGGCTTGCCTATCCCAGCCAATCAGAGCGCGAGCTACTTGTCCCATTATAGTCTATGGAGAGATCGTGGCAATGAAATCTCGGCTCTCAGTTCCGTGAGGAATGGAGTATGATTTAAAAAATCATTTTTATTAGGTGTAAAATATGAAATGAAAAAGAGCTGAAACCTCTTAAACATAAAATCAATCAAATCCCTAACAACGCGTTTGTCGCCAGACCGGCGTTACATCAGGAATTGCTATATAGAGAATTGCCGGGAAATACAGTAATTCAAATTCCCTGTAAGCTCTTCTCATTGGTCGGCAGAAACCAAACCCAAATCAGAATAGGAGCGACAGTGAACCTTATAACCTATGGAGAAGTATTGACCAATCAAATGCAAAGGCGGGACAGTTCAAAATTACAGTAAAAAAGGCAGAAAAAGAGCTGATTGGTTGACCCAGGCGGCAGATATGAATCCCCCCAATCATATGTATGGTCTATTTTGAGTGGAGAAGGAAAAGGGCGCCCTAAAAGTTATTACTGTCTATGGGAAATTTTTCTAGTACTGTGATTGGTTGGGGGGAAGAGGGGCTCGTCCTGCTTAGCCAATCAGCGGCTGAGCTACCTTCTCATAGAGTTCTATGGGGAAAAGAAATGCAGAGCGAGCTCTGTTTGTGATTGGCTAAGTTAAAAGAGGCGCGGTTATTTGGACCAATGGGAGAGCGAGCGACGCTCTTATGGGTTTTCTAATGCAATCTATAATAAAACTGTACATGCCCAAAATAAAATGATAATACTCCCGAAGTTTTACCGATCTGTATATAAAATGAACAATAATATGGGGGTAATGAAAAAAAAAAAATTCAATAAATTCATTTTTACTTCTTTATTTTCGTTAGCCACTGATCAATAGTATGGGTGTAATGAAAATAAAGAAATAAAAATTAAATTATTGAATTAATATTTTTTTTGAACTGTCCCGCCTTTGAATTTGATTGGTCAATACTTCTCCATTGGTTATAATGGTTCCCTGTCGCTCCTATTCTGATTGGCCAGCTCTTTTCTGCATTTTTACTGTATTTTGAACTGTCCCGCCTTTGAATTTGATTGGTCAATACTTCTCCATTGGTTATAATGGTTCCCTGTCGCTCCTATTCTGATTGGCCAGCTCTTTTCTGCATTTTTACTGTATTTTGAACTGTCCCGCCTTTGAATTTGATTGGTCAATACTTCTCCTTTTAGGTTATAAGGGTCCCTGTCGCTCCTTTTCTGTTTGGGCTGGTTTCTGCCGACCAATGAGAAGAGCTTACAGAATTTGAATTACTGTATTTCCCTGGCAATTTCCAATATCCAAATTCCTGATGTAGCGCCTTTTCTTGTTTTTTGGAAAGTGATTTTATTTATGTTATTTGTTTAGTAGGTTTGAGCTCTTTTTCAGATAATGTTTTACACCTAATAAAGGCGATTTTTTTTTTATTCATATTCCATGCCGCATGGACATCTTTAATGATTTTTCCCCTTTTTTCCAGCCTGTCTCGAATCGGAATAAATGTTAGGCACAGTCCTGCACTGCGCCTATGTCCCGCACTGCGCCCCACACACTAGCGAGGCACGGTGAACTTTTCCCCGCATGTATGAGCGCACCTCCTCGGACGGCGAATATTAGTCGCAGTCCCGCACTGCGCCTAAGTCCCCGCGCTGCGCCTCACACACTGGCGAGGTGCGGTGGACTTTACACGGCATGTATGAGCGCACTACCTCGGGTGACGAATCTTAGGCGCAGTCCCGCACTGCGCCTAAGTCCCGCACTGCGCCTCTCACACTGGCGAGGCGCGGCGGACTTTACACCGCATGTATGAGCGCACCTCGGCGCCGACATACATAAGGCGCAAATTTCGCCGAAAAACTGACGAAAACGTGCGCTCCGACGCGGGGAGATTCATACATGTCGCCCATAGAGTTTTCCCAACAGCACTCAATATGTTAATTTAGCCGGCTGAGTGGCTTTATAACACATTAGCTGCAGGGCTCTGATGTAGCCCTGCAGGTGATATAAATAACAGTCTTTTTTTTCTACAGGTGAACACTGTTTGTGCAACAATCATGTCCAGGGTTCTGACAACTGCACATTAGTGTTTTATAATAGGCATCTTCTGCTGCTGTGTAGTGTTTCCATAGCAGCTTTTGGAGTACGCATTTACAAGCTAGTGGCGTACTAAAGCAGTTCTGTTTGTCTGTACTACTATGAGTGTCAGGACCGCTCAGCGAGCGGGAAGTGGATCCACCGGTCACCGCTAGGAGTTGGCGTAACCTACACCGGGGAGCAGAGTCTAAGGGGTCCCTTGTCTTTACCGGAGCAGGATGGACTTTGCTGCAGGGAATCCCACAGATCGCTACCCCCGATGCAGGACCCAGCGGTGACAGCCGAAGCAGGTAGCGCGGACACACAGCCGACCGGTGAGTGGAACTGGAGTAGGCAGGACACCGGAGCGTAGAACTAGAGTAGGCAGGACTGGCAAGGCAGGAGTGGAAACGTAGAGGCTATGGAACCGTCAGACAGAATGCTAGCAAACGCAGACAAACGTTGCTGATGCAGGGACACCAACAACTGGGCGCCGACGACAGGAAGGGCTATCCCTATAAAGCCCGTGCCCAAAGGCCATAGGTGGAAAGGGAACACCAATTAGGTATTGTCCCTTTAAATCTAAGAAGTTGTTCGCGCGCACCCCTAGTGGCCGGCCGGGATAGTGCAGGCAGAAGCAGAGCCTGCCGCACAGCGGTGAAGGAGGAAGCAGGACGCGGCCATGTGAGTAGCAGTGCAGCACATGCCGGGGCTGGCTGTGCCTGGGGTCGGGCGCCATGTCCCCGGCACGGGAGGCGCCGGGGGCCGGGAGTCGCGTGTGGCCATGGCCCGGGCGCCGGACCGCAGCGCGTGGCGTTACACTGAGATTGCAAATTACCAGTGTTGATCGAACCGTTCGAGAAAAGTTAAATTGGAGTAGATCTTCACAATTTTTTAGAACTCGAGCCGATCCTAGCCTTTTACGGTACGTTCGATTAAAATTTGCGCTCGACAAGTGCGTTTGATGCTACATTATTAGTTTCACTTTCAACTGCTTCCTGCACTTTTGGCAGCCATCCAATCAGTGAAGAGCACAGAAGGGGGTCAAAAACTTCACCACTAAGGGTGTAGAGATCTCATTGGCTGCTAAAATCAGATGACCCTGTAATATGTATGTCACAGTATTTCCTGGTGAACGCCATTTGCAGTTCACTCTGTGTACTGAATGCACAACTCTCTGTCACTCTGCTTGCTTGCATGCATGCAGGCACACTATTTCTCAGTGATTTTAGCCAGCAAAATCTGCTAGTTAAATTAGTTGGAGGGGGGGTGGCAAGGGTTCAACAAGTTTAGGGAATCATAGACAAAAGTTAGGGATTTCTTGTTTTACTGTCTGCATCTTTCCCACCTTTATTCTGAGTGCGCAAAATGTCATTGTTCCAGTTCTGGGGGTATAGCTAGTGCAAAAGACAGCTATAGCAAATCTGCTATTACAAGAAATCACTTTCATATACTGGTTTCTTGCTGAAAATTTGATTCCGTGTCCAAAATTTCATTGTTCCAGTTTTGGGGGTATGGCTAGTGTAGAAGACACCATTAGCAAATCTGCTATACAAAGTAATCACTTTCAAATACTGGTTGCGTGTCCAAAAGCTCATTTTTGCTGGTTTGGGGGTCAAGCTGCTGTAGAAGTCACCGTTAGTAAATGTTCTATTGAAAAAAAATCTTATTTCAAATCCTATTTTGTCTTTCAAATTTTATTGAGTGTCAAAAAGGTCCTTTTTGCTGGTTTGGTGGTCATACTACTGTAGAAGACACCCTTAGTAAATGTCCTATTGAAAAAAAATCTTATTTCAAATTCTAATTTCTTGAAAATTTTATTGAGTGTCAAAAAGAATCCAGGAATGCAGCCACTTGAAATGAGAATCCGGAATTGGTTGTGACCAGAACTGGCAGCAAGAGTCGTGGAGAGGGATTGCTCTCACCTATGGACGCCTCTCCCACGAAGCCTAGGTGCGGACGCTGTGGAAGGAGTGGACAACCCCTGCGGAAATGATCAGGGCTCCCGCAGTAGAGACACAAGTTCTCCTCAGGTCATCGCGTAAGTTCTTGTGGCGTCAGGTGGGCTCTGTCCACTTGCATGGCCTCTTCCATGGCTGGCTGTGAAGAAGGCAGTGGAGGCCGAAGAAACACTGGCGCAAGACGGGGTAGACAACATGCTCGGCCTGATTCACGCTCTTGACGGAGCTCCTACCATCTCTCCGAGAAACGGATGTCAATACAAGTTGCCAGATGGATGAGCTCACTTAGCGAAGACGGAGCGTCCCTGGTGGAGAGGGCATCTTTAATCTGGCTGGAGAGGCCCTTCTTGAACGTGGCGCACAACGCGGCATCATTCCAAGCCAACTCCGATGCTAGTGTGCGGAATTGCACGGCGTAGTCTCCTACAGAGGAGCTCCCTTGCTGCTAGTTCAACAGGGCGGTTTCGGCAGACGAGGTGCAGGCGGGCTCCTCGAAGACACTGCAGAACTCCTTCAGGAATGTCACAAGATCAGCTGTGACCGGATCACCTCAGTCCCAGACTGGAGTCGTCCAGGCCAGGGCTTTCCCGGAGAGGGTACTGACCACGAAGGCCACCTTGGACCTTTCAGTCGGGAACTGAACAGCCATAAGATCCACGTGGCGGAAGCATTGGATGATGAAGCCCCTGCAGGCTTTAGGGTCCCCATCAAACTTCAAGGGCATGGATAACCAGAGTTTAGGACCGGCGGAAATCCCCGGAACGGCTTCCATGGGAGGAGCCAACGCAGCCGACTGCTGCTGCTGAGTGGCGAGGAGCTGCTGCATCATAGTTAGTGTTGAGCGATTTTTATCGACAAAGTTGAAATCGGCAAGGTTTTTATGGTGATCGAAATTTCCAGATCATGCGAAATTAAGGTTAAAATCGTTGCATCATCTATTAAGATCGCGCCTTTTTTTGGCGCTTCCTGTAATTTTGGCGGCCAGCAAATCAGATACAGAATAGAGCAGGGTGAGATGTGTGTGCGACGTCATGACTGGGATGTGTATGGTTGCGATGGCTGGAAAAAAAATCACATGACCTCGTTTTACATAGAACAGGTTTCCTGTTTCAGCTCAGTGTCTCTCAGCGTCTCATAGGGATAGGACCTGCGCTCTGCCTGTGGCCAAAACAGCTCAGCGAAATTATCTATTTCTGCACAGAGAAACCTCTACTATTAGCTGTGATCCTTCCAATTAGTTAGATTTGAGATTTGAAGATTTTATGTAGTTAAAATAGAGAATTTTAAAGCAGCATCTACCGCTGTAAATTCACGGCGTGGGGGGGGGGGGGGCCCGCGGGCGAACAAGACAAGACATCTATAAAGAACAAATGGAAAAAAGTTCACAAGACTTAGTAGAAAATGTAGTGAATACTTTATTTAAAC
>JAODAL010024284.1:0-60873 GCA_025379985.1 Phyllomedusa bahiana | reverse complement strand
ATTTTTTGGTAAAAACTGTAAATCAAGAATGGCACTATGATGGGGAATTGAGGTAAATAGTGACTCACCGTCACAACTTAGCAAATACATATCCCTTCTCCAAGTATTGTTAGACAAACTAGAGAGTACATCCTTGGTATCTCGAAGGAAACCCCTCGAAACCAGGGGTTGTAATAAGCAGTCCAACCATTGACAGAGCCTCTCTAATAGTGACCCTATACCAGACACTATAGGGCACATAGGTGGCTTTTGTAAACTATACATGATTGGCATAACTGGAATAAATAAAGCGATGTTTTATTGGCTGGGAGTTCTACGTTTCCAGTGCTGTACCTCTTTTGGATCTCTGCATTGATCCACGTTTTCTCCTAACGGCGTACCTGCACCGACATCTCAGCTGCTGACTACATTTTCGGGTGAGCTAGCATTTGTTTTCATTTCTACCACCTTTTATTGGTACCAGTTTTGAATACATGCAACTTTTTTGAGCAATTTAATTCCAAGGACGAGAAATGACCACAAAAACGCAATTTTTCCATTTGGAATTTTTTTCCTTCTATGACGTTCAGCTAATTGGATAAATTATGTTATATTTTAATAGAACTGGCTTTTTCAGATGCGGTGATATCAAACATGTTTAACTTTTTAAATATGTTATTTTTTTATTTGTTAAATGGCAAAAGGGGGGAATTTGAACTTTTTTATATTTTTTTCACACATTAAAAATTTTATTTATTTATTTTTTACTTTATCTTTAAGTACCCCTATGGTGCTTCATCACTAAGGGTGCAATCATGTATACAGCCCAATGCATTATAATACAGAGTTTAAGCCCAGGTAAGTTTCTGACACTAATGGATCGTAGATATAGCTCTACGGTATTATATTTATTATTGCTAAATAAAAAGAGTCCTATGCTATTAGTAGTAAAGGGAACACCATGGGGTTCATAATAGAATTGCAAGTAAAATTTTTTAAAAAATAAGTTGCATAATTAAGCTGCACCTGCTACAAAAGAATCCCATGCTTTATCTGAATACAAAGTATTGCCAGAAAAAGAATTCAGTTATTATTTTGCAATAATATTTTGCAATATTTTAATACCTTCTTATTATACTGTTTTTGTTTTCCAAAATATGTGGCTTAAATTTTATTTTGTTTTCACGCATTACTCAATCCATGAAATTGTGTGCTTTCCATTTTGTCTTGATTTAAAATATCAACAGTTACAAATTAATTTGAATTTGTTCAGTAATTACATTCCAATTATTTTAGATTGTAATTGTTGTTTTTGTGCTCTCAAGAAAAAAACCTTCTTTAAATTCCAAATATGTATGTTTAATTGAGGTTTAAATCTCTAAATACCTGTAGTATAATTTTCAGATGTATTTTTACATTCAGTATGACTTGATTTGCCTTGATTTACTTTGACATTAAATACTCAATCAATCACACAGAATGCAATGTGTCAAATAACAATGAGCTGCAATTGTATGGGAAGCAACGTACAGACAGATATTAAACACTTTGTGACAATCAAATGTAATCCTTAGGAAACGTGTCTAGCAATGTAAGTAGCTAATTTGAATAAATTAGACATAAAATATCAAAAAGGCGGAAAGAATTTTTAACTTCCACTTGTCCAAAAAGTTGAGAATTTTATTGGCAATATTGGTAATGTTTAAATTGCTTTATATGTTCCCAATGCCTAACCACAGATCAATATACAGTAAGACATTATCTACAAGAGAGTTATGGGTTTATTTACGCTTTATTATTGATTGTGTAAACCTTCTGCCTTTGCTGGCTATAGGCAGTGTGGTAGGGGAGCCAGAAGAAATGTTGAACTTCAAATTCGGATCAATGTCAAATAAGTGATTTGATTCGGGTTCTCCTGAAGAGAACTTTATCAAAAAGTGTCAAAAAATCGGGTGAGGGATTTTTACTGGGTTATCTTAACGTTCTTTGGTGTTCCAATAAAATTCCAGTGCGCCATCACTTTTGCTGCGACATCTGATGTGTGATATCTGAAAAGTTTAGACAAAAAATGTGGGTTCAGGGCATCCAACTAAATCTGTAGAAACCTAATACCCAAAATAAAACATAACTTTTATTCACTATATCTTTATAAAAAAGTATATAAACTCCACTTGTCCCTAACATAATTTTTTCAACCAAATACTTTGCAAAAAAAACCTCAGATATTTCACAAAATGATGCAATATAGTAACCTGTGAGGTAAGTAATAGATAAACACAGGCACAATAAAATTCTAAATAACATCTACTGTGGTGGACACAGATAACTCACGATTTGATGACCGAGGATGTTCTAGTCTTGATAAGTCTCCAGATGTAAAATGGGCCCAATGATGAAAAAATAGTTGCTCCAAGGTCTATATTGGCAAAATTACAATAAACAACTATCACTCACCCTACAACTAGAGATGGGCGAATTTCTCAAAAATTCGGATCGCTCATTTCGCCGAATTTCCCGACAAAAATAACTTCGGTCCGAATTACTTTAGGACGAATCACGTTAAAAAACAGCTATTTCCAGGCTGCACAGAGGCTGCAGGGTGCTGTAGAACTGAAGTGGAATTATATGAATTGATAATCAAGGCAACCATTTTAATTTACTATTAGCCATTTTGTGTTTTCCGTTTCTGCCTGGTTTGTAGAAGCAGGATTTTGCCTTTTGCTAGTTATTCAGGTTGGCAAAGCAGATGATCTGAACTTTGATAGAGTACACATAGCAAAGTTTGTTCTTCTGCATTTGCACTAGATAAACAGGTCATCGTGATCTATACACACATACAAATTAGAAGCCATATTTAGTGAATCATATGCTTTTTATTCTGACTAGATATAATTAGAGTTGAGCGATTACGTTGGCTATCGACATCGGGCGATAGTCGATAGTCGGCCACCATCGATAAGGTTTTTCGATAGTGAGCAGTCAATTATGAGCGATGACCATTAAAGTCTATGGGAGAGCAACAACACCTTCATTCTTACACCCAAACAGGGCTGGAGAAGCTGGAATTAACAGCCACAACAGTCAAATGGATACGTGCTACATCTTAGGCAACACACTTAGGTTATAAAAGCCACAGAAAAAAAAACACACACCATTCACTATCCCTGTATTGTACCACAGCATGACCCTTAAACCTGCATCACAAACAAATTAAAAATTGCCAGAAGGCAGTATGATTTGAACCATCATCTTACTTGAACTGGACATTGAATATCCCTGTCCTGGAACGCAGCATGAGCCCCAAACCTGCATCACCCCCAGATTTAAAAGTGCCGGAAAAAGGAGTCTTTCAACCACCATTTTAGTTTCACTGGACATTGACTATACCTGTCCTGAGCCACAGCATGAGCCCCAAACCTGCATGACCCCCACATTTAAAAAGTGCCGGAAAAAGGAGTCTTTCAACCACCATTTTAGTTTCACTGGACATTGACTATACCTGTCCTGGGCCACAGCATGAGCCCCAAACCTGCATGACCCCCACATTTAAAAAGTGCCGGAAAAAGGAGTCCTTCAACCACCATTTTAGTTTCACTGGACATTGACTATACCTGTCCTGGGCCACAGCATGAGCCCCAAACCTGCATAACCCCCCAGATTTAAAAAGATGGAGTCTTTCAACCACCATTTTAGTTTCACTGGACATTGACTATACCTGTCCTGGGCCACAGCATGAGCCCCAAACCTGCATAACCGCCAGATTTAAAAAGTGCCGGAAAAAGGAGTCTTTCAACCACCATTTTAGTTTCACTGGACATTGACTATACCTGTCCTGGGCCAAAGCATGACCCAGGGCGGAGTTACAGTGGGTGCGGTGAGAGCCCAGGCTGGCGTCCGTCATCTATTAACACGCAGTTAAAATGCCCTGATGACGCAGCAACGAAAACTGTCGTGCTGAAGCAGGTGCGGAAGCGGAAGTGTGAGAACTCCAGCCTTCCTCAGTACACAGTCAATACCTGGGTAGCGCTTGCCCTCCGTATGAGTGTGGACCAATTGAGCTTTGCTTGGAAATACTGGTGGTTAACGCTCCTGTTACACCCAGGTGCCCTTTATCTTGGCAATCTTTTTCTCATTTTACTCAACGTGCTGGAGGAAATGGTCTCTGTACTTTGTCTCTGTCCGTGCTCCATACTCCATGTCCTCTGAATAACTACATCTGGTCAAGTTTTCTGTACTCCCTTGTACAATTCAGAGGAATTTTTTTTAACAGCTATTTTGTACTTGCAAGTTTTTTAGTACTTTAATTCTAGAATACACATTTTTAAATCGGATGCAATCCCACCATGTCTTTGTTTCTCTTTTTTAATTGTATTAAATGGGTTGTCTCAATAAAGGGATTGATAGCTAAGATCTTGCAAAAACAAGTCATTTTGCAATATGTGTCCATTAACAGTGTCCTACCTATTCCTGTTTCTGACAGCACCATCACCCTTGAGCATTGTGAAGAACAAATGTCTGTTAGAAACAACATTTTTTAGAATAGGACCTGTAGTATAGCTGCATGTCACCGTAAAATGCCTCCAAAAATTCAAAGCATGACCCATGAGCCGCTACGGCTACTTGGCACTCTACTGCTGTCACGTCGCTGGCGTTGTTCCACCATGACATGAAGAACGTGAAGCAGACGCAACAGATGTCACCAGTTGATCAATCAGCAAGGTCTCCATTTCCTGCATTTTACTCTCTATTTGGGTGGGTGGAAGGAAAGTGCTGAGTTTTGTTTTGTACCGGGGATCCAGGAGGGTGGCCACCCAGTAACTGTTTTTCATTTTGATGGCCTTAATGCGAGGATAATTTTTGGAGGAAAGGGAGCTCCAAGCACCATGTGGGGGGGCCCTTGATTCCCCAAGCCTCGGGGTTTTGAGGGAAATAGCAAATCATCTTCCTCACTGCCTCAATTTCACGCCAATCTTTCCAAGGCAGGGCGTCGGGTTCTGGGGAATATCCTCCCCCCCGCTTCCTCCGGACAGCTTCAACACAGCCCTGACTTGCTCAGAGATGTCCCCTGGAGCTGGGTGCCCCCCTTGCACTAGTTTGGGGACCTGAACCTCCCAAATGAAGACCGATAAAATTGAGAAACTGTCGGGCCTTGGATTTGACGGAGAGAAAGGCCCCGTGTCCGCTCTTTACCTTTCCCTCCTTCCGTCGCTGGCGGGCCCTGATGTTTCGAGGCCCAACGATCTTTCCAAACTAAGTCCCACAATGCTCAGCTGACAAGGGCATTGTCCCATGCCTTTTGGGTGGTTTCTTCAAAATGGCAGGGGGTGCAGAGCTTTTCACCTCCCCTCCATCTCGGGGCCCAAAACCCCCCGAGGTCCGCCCCTGCTTGAGGCCATGGTCACTTGTATGGGGAATGGCATGGTGCTGCCACAATCGCTGGAGCTGTGGAGAGGGAAATTCCAGCTTTTTCCCACGTAAAAAATTGAGGCGGTTGCGGGGAGGCGAGCTGACGCTGAAACGCGAGGCGGGACGAAGAGGGTGGGGGAAGGGGGAAGTGCGAACTCAGCCCGGCTTCTTCAGAGGCGTCCGCCCCGGGTGCTTTTTAAAAAATTTCTGGGACAAGGTTCATGACTGTCCGGGAAAAGGGAGGCTCCGCCAAACGATCTTAAGGGCGGCCAGCAGATTTCCCCCGTTATTGAAACCCCCTTCCCCGGGCACAGGTTCTTGTCACCAGCCAGCGCTCGGTTATTGCGGAGAGCCGTCCACAGCCCCTGCCTGTTTTGTGGAGGGTTTCCAAGGCAGTTAATTTCAACAGGGCCTGGGGTCCTGGGCAGTGACGCCACCAGAGGACCTTGGGGGAAAGACCCCTGCCCCACCCCTGCGGTTTTTTTTGGGGGGTTGCCCCGAGCTGAGAGCCACCGTCACCCCCAAAAGACATCCACCCCGTCACCAGTGAGCTGTCACAGAGTATAGGGCCTTGGCGGTGCTTTCTAGTCCTTTTTGTCGGTGGTGAGAGGATTTTCGGGGCAAGATGCAGACAAGCGCTTGAAAAATTTTTGATGACACGTGCTGGCCAGGGCGGGCGGGTTTTCTGGCAAAAAAAATGCCTGCTCAGCATCTGGTATTGGGGCAGGCGAGGGCCATGACGTGGCGGAAACCCCCTGTGTCCCCCAGCGGAAAAGGGAAAAATTTCCAAGGCCAAAAGCCGGCGCCGACATTTAGGGTTTTGGCTTTGGGTGGTTTGGGGGCAGGGGGGTTTCTAGGGTCCAAATCATCCGGGGCCGGGCCTTTGGTTTTTTTTGGGGGGGTGGGTTCACCGAATTTTTCAGCCCCATTGTGAATGGGTGCTTTTTTACAGGAAAAAACCTTTTGTTCCCGTCACTAATTTTCTGACATCCCACAAGTCCGTCCTTCCTCAGCAGTCATGTACAGTTAAAAAATTCCCCTGACAATTTACTTTTTGAACTTCTCACCTTCATTGACAAAACCTAAAAAGTACCAAAACATAAACCAACATGGAGCAAATTACCCGAAGGATGTTACTAAAACCCCTACAAAACCCCAAAACCCAAAATATACTACTTAAAGGGTAAATAACCTGCCAGACCCGGCCGAACGCAACCCCCAATGTGATATCCCCTGCACACAGGCCTAGAGAAAAATATTTCGCCATACAGGGACCGATAGTGGAGATACTAGAGGCTCTGCAGACTTTAAGGTTACACTGCAGTTTTTTTAGTGACTCCGGGGGAGTCTTTTTGATCGATCGTTCACTTTCCCTTTTTTCTCCATCCCGGGTTTAACCTTCATGTGATTGCTCCCCGGGCCCAAAATCGTCCCCGGGATTTGAACAAATATCTTAGAAACTACATTTCCGCAACTCCTTAAAATTTAGGTATAGCGTCCCTATTAGGGTTTTAGGGGCAGAAGCGTACACTCACGGGCCACTTTTTTAGGGACACCTGTTTGTAAGGGTTTGGGGGCCCCTTTTTCCCCAGAACTGCCTCAATTTTTGTGGCATAGATTCAACAAGGTGTTGCAAAAGATGCCAATTGGTACAAGGGGCCCAAAAGGGTGCAAAAAAAATATTTCCCCCCAACAATTTCATCACCACCCCCAGCCTGAACGTTGATACAAGGGAGGGTGGATCCCTGCTTTCATGTTGTTGACGCCAAATTCTGACCTCCATCCGAAAAGTCGCACAGAAAACGGGATCATCAGCCAGGCAACGTTTTTCCAATCTTCTACTGTCCCAAATTTTGATGAGCTTGGCAAATTGGAGCCTCATTTCCCCGTTCTTAGTGAAAGGGGGGTGGCAACCGGGTGGTTTCTGTCTTACCCTCGCTCAAAGTTGCCCCTACTGGCTTCAGAGATGTCTTTTTGCCCACCCCTTTGGGTTTTTAACGGGTGGCTATTTTTAGTCATGTTGCCTTTCTTCAGTCGAACCAGTTGCCCATTCTCCTTTGACCTCTGGCATCAACAAGGCATTTCCGCCCACGGACTGCCGCTCACTGGATGTTTTTTCTTTTTCGGACCATTCTCTGTAAACCCTAGAGATGGTTGTGCTTTGAAAATCCAGGAGATCAGCAGTTTCTGAAATAACTCAGACCAGCCCTTCTGGCACCAACAACCATGCCACGTTCAAAGGAAACTCAAATCACCTTTCTTCCCTACTGATGCTCGGTTTGAACTGCAGGAGATTGTCTTGACCATGTCTACATGCCTAAATGCACTGAGTTGCCGCCATGTGATTGGCTGATTAGAAATTAAGTGTTAATGAGCAGTTGGACAGGTGTACCTAATAAAGTGGCCGGTGACTGTATATGGGGCCACAGGCAGATATATGGGGCCACACGCAGATATATAGGGCCATAGGCAGGTATATAGGGGCACAGGCAGGTATATAGGGGCCAAAGGCAGTATATAGGGGCCACAGGCAGTATATGGGGCCCATGGAAGTATCTAGGGGCACTGAGGCAGTATATGGGGCCACAGGCAGTATATGGGGGGCACTGAGGCAGTATATAGGGGCCACAAGAAGGTATATAGGGGCACAGGCAGTATATGGGGGCCACAGGCAGGTATATAGGGACACAGGCAGCATATGGGGGCCACAGGCAGGCATATAGGGGCACAGGCAGTATATGGGGGCCACAGGCAGGGATATGGGGGCCACAGGCAGTATATGGGGGCCACAGGCAGGTATATAGGTGACCAGGCAGCATATGGTGGCCAGGCAGGCATTTTGGTGGCCACAGGCAGGGCGTTGGGGCGTTATGGGGGCCACAGGCAGGGATATGGGGGCCACGAGGGATAGGGGCCCCAGGCAGAAGGGGGCCAATGCAGGGAATGGGGGGGACAGGAGGGATAGGGGCAAGGGAGGGTTGGGGGGCCACAGGCAGAAATTTGGGGGCCCCAAGGCAGGGATTGGGGGCCACGGAGGGGTATGGGGGACATGCGGCATTTAGGGCACGGCAGATATGGGGCACAGAGAGGGTAGGGGGCCACAGGGTCTTGGGGGCCCCAGGCAGGATTTTGGGGGGACGACGGGATAGGGGGCCACGGGCGTATATGGGGGCCACGGCGGGCATTTAGGGGACGGGGCAGGGATATGGGGGCCACAGGCAGTATAGGGGGCCAAGGCGGGGGTTATGGGGGCCACAGGCAGGGTATGGGGGCCCAGGCATTTTTGGGGGGCCACAGGCAGGGATTAGGGGGGGCACAGGCTGAGAGAGATGGGGGCACAGGCTGAGAGTTATGGGGGCCCACAGGGGGGGTTATTGGGGGCCACAGGAGGGATAGGGGGCCACGGCGGGGATAGGGGGGGCCACGGCGGGCATATGGGTGCCAGGCAGAGATATGGGGCCACAGGCAGAATATTGGGGGCCACAGGCGGGATATGGGGGCCCAGGCCCTATATGGGGGCCACAGGCGGGCAATGGGGGCACGGAAATATATTGGGGGCCCAGGAGGGTTTTATATGGGGGGCCACAGGCGGGGTTTATGGGGGCACAGGCAGGGTAGGGGGGGCCAACAGGATTATGGGGGGCAACAGTATATAGGGGAAAAGAGGCAGGTAAACGCGCTAAAAATAAAAAAATTAAATCACAAACCTCCCCCGGCGAGAAAGCCCCTCGGCAGCTCCGGGGGCGCACAGCCATGACCCGTTTGTGCGCCGGAAGGCCGTTCGCGTGACATACATCACCCAGCGGGTCCCGGCTGAGGGCCCACGGGGCCGGGGGGGGGGGCCTCAGCCGTAAAAGGGGCTGAAGGGGCCGTGGGTGCTCCAGGCCCGGGCGGGCCCTGGAGCCCGGAGATGGGGCAAGGGTGTTTTATTGGGGGCCCCCGGCCCAATAAAACGGGTTTTGGGGACCCCCTGGTTTGGGTTAAAGGTTTCTTCTGCCCAAAAATTGACGGGAAAAACAAACAGAGAAACCCAAAATTTCATTTAAAACTTGTGTTTTTTACTACTTTGGAAACATAAATGAGGGCTACACCCTTATATTCCAAATCATCGCTTTAAAAAATACAGTCAGTACTTACTGAAATATTTTTCGTGGTACAATCACAGAATTTTCAACTTTTCCTTTGTCGTGGTATGCAATCTTTTCCGAGCTGACTGATGGGGAGCCAAACATCCTGTTGCACACAGCTGCAACGTTTCGGAAATCACTTTCCTTCTTAGGCATGCTTTTAGTAAGTCAACTCCGTATTGCTCACATTAAGCAGACAGATGGTTTTAAACCCTATTTTTCCCTAAAAAACCAAATATACCACTAGTATCATTTAACCTTACGTTAATTTACTTTCCTACATTTTTTAAAAATACTATCGTATCTAATTAACCCTCCAATAAAAAACATCTAAAATACTTACACCTAAAAAAACTCTGAAAAACAAACATCTCTTTAAACCCTTTTTTGGGATTTTTTTTTGGGTTTTTACTAATCCAAAATGCTTCCGTTAAGCAGTCTGGTTTTTCAATTGGCATCCTGCACATTATCTCTTCTAAAACCAAAACCCGAAAACCCCTTGCTGGTGTTTTGCTCGAAGAAATTTTTGGCTAGGCGTCTCCCCTATGTTTGTTTTTTTTGTTCTTTTTGCTCCTTGTTTGTAATTTTTATTTCGATTTAGTTCACTAATTTCACTCGAAGGGACTTTTTGCCCTACTACCCTTTCCCGCAAGGCATTTTATTAATAAATGACGTTACTAGTCATAAGCTATATATCCTTTAAAAGGGGGTTTTAAATCCTGAAAGTGGTGGGAAAATAGGGACCCGAATAACGCACTACAATTTGTCATGAAAGGCATGGGGGAAAAAATGCCACATTTGTTGTTCCAATATATCTTGCTTAACTTTTTAGGAAAGAAATTTTTAGAAAGCCCTAATGAATCACCCCGGTTCTACCTTTTTTAAAATGTACCTGGTTTATCCCAAAACATATACCCATAATTAGGATCTGTTTGTAAAATTTTCCAATTGTGATAAAGCCTTCCCCGATAATATTGAGTGTTTGTCATTGTAGCTAATGAAAAACGAGGTAATTTCAAATTTTTGTTCTCCCTTTAACAATAGATCTTCTCTTTTTTTTAAAATTCCCTTGGGGTGTATCTTTTTCTAGTTTTGTTTATTGTTCCTCTATTTCAATTTTTTATTTTTTTTTTCCCTTAAATCGTATTTTCTGTTTGTCCTTTACATAAAGTATCCTCATTTTAAATTTTCCCCCGGGGTTCCATAAAAACAACTGAGGGGGAATGATGCTCTGCCTTTTCAACAAATTATTGCGTTATAGTTTTACAAAAAGGCTAGTTTGAAACCGCTTACTGTATCTTCTTTTGTTATTAAAAATCTAAGAATTCAAATTTATCTTGTGCTCTTATCAGGGAAAAAGATATTAGTGGATGTTGGTATTTTTTATACTCATAAAGCTCTCTAACTCTTCTTGGGTGCCAGTCCATAGTAAGAACACGTCATCGACATATCTTAACCATGTTTGAATTTTTGCTATAAATTTAGATGGATACACATAGTGATTTTCAAAATATGTCATATAAATATTAGCTACGCTGCAAGATTTTAAATGCAAATTGGTTTCAGTCTGTTTGTTGCCAGTCAATTGTATTACAAGGAGAAGAGAAAACTCCGGTGCATGACTGAATAAAGGGTCAGTACTAATATAAAAAGAGATATAAAATATAGACAGCACCTTAAATGTATTGAAGCTCTTCTGCTCCCAAACCTGGAAGACAGAAGGCTGGCTGCTAGACTGGCCGCTGTACGGCGTGCAGGTCGTCACACTGGCGGAAGGAGAAGGGGTAGGATGGGTCTCTGGTGGTGCTGGTGGTACTCGGGCGACGGTGGAGGCTGAAGCGGAGGCTGATCCCTGATCATGACTCTGAGAGACCTGGGCAGCTGAGTTACGCTTGGTGGTGGCGGAGGAGGAGGAGGCGGAGACAGAGGGTGTGACAATGGTTGGAGGCCCGGCGTCGGTCTGGCCTTTTTTGGCCAAGTGTTCCCTCCATTTCAACTCATGCATTCGCTGCATGTGACTAGACATGTTGGTGGTGGTTAACCACTTAAGGTTCTTGCCTCTACTTATGCATTTACGGCAAAGGCGGCATATGACATCGCTGGGTGAATCAGAGGCTTGCTCAAAGAAGGCCCAGGCTTGAGAGGTCCTGGACCTTTTTGACGGCGATAAGCGAGGAGCGGGGTTTGCGCTGACTGTGGCTGGCGGAAGCATATCAGCGGACTTCTGCGACCGCCCTCTCCCTTTTTGTGGCGGGACCAGTATTGACACTACCCCATCGTCTTCCTCCTCGTCCACTGATGAAGCGCTCGCAAGCAAATTCTGCGGAAAAGACCAGGATGGATCCGCAATGTCGTCATCATCATCAACACAGGTGACTTGGTCGTCCTGACTTTCTGCATCCAGAAGCTGCGGGCTACAAGCAAGGGGCACTGCAAGGCGTTGCCGACCGCCCAGGATTTTTGCCAATTGACCGGCTTCCTTCACCTCTTCTGATGGCATCAGTAAATCGGCGTCAGAGCAGAATATATCATCCTCTTGATCTTTTAACATGCCTTCTGACCCCAACCGCATTTTGTCATCAAAGAGGTCTTCAGACAATGGATTATCCACAGTGGTGGGTACACGAGTTGACATTTGGGCTGCTTCATGTTGGACGGATGCTGATGATGCTGATGACGAACTTTGTGGCCTTGATTGGGAGGACAAGGAGGTAAGACTGCTAGATGCAGGTTGCATTAACCACTGAAGGACAGATTGGCGACGATGTTCGTCACTTAGATTCACAGGGCCCTGACCCAGCGATGACAGTCCTGACGGTCCTGCAACTGACTATCCGCTGGCATGCGTGTTGTCGCCAGCACTGGAAGGAGCACCTTCTCTCGTACCTCTACCTCCATGTGCTAACCCCCTCTTTGCTCGCTTACCACCTGCATTTCGCTCCATGTTCAGAAATATAAAAATTTGAGAAGGTATGGAATAGTTTTGGAAAGTCTTTTAATAAAAGACGGCAAATCACAGCTATTCTCAAATCCCTCTAATCAAAACAAAATTGCTGGATTCAAATTTAACTGCAAAGTAGATCTATCAAGTCAACAAAGCTGGCCTGCACCAAGTGAAAAAAACGTATCTGAAATGTATTCAGATAATAAAAGGTATTTTTTGGCACCTATCAATTCACCTGTGGTACTACACAATTGCTGGATTCAAATTTAACTGCAAGGTGGCTCTATCAACAAATCTGGACTGGGCAAAAGTGCAAAAAACACGTATCTGTAATGTATTCGGATAATAAAAGGTATTTTTTGGCACCTATCAATTCACCTGTGGTAACTACACAATTGCTGGATTCAAATTTAACTGCAAGGTGGCTCTATCAACAAATCTGGACGGGCAAAAGTGCAAAAAACACGTATCTGTAATGTATTCGGATAATAAAAGGTATTTTTTGGCACCTATCAATTCACCTGTGGTAACTACACAATTGCTGGATTCAAATTTAACTGCAAGGTGGCTCTATCAACAAATCTGGACGGGGCAAAAGTGCAAAAAACACGTATCTGTAATGTATTCGGATAATAAAGGTATTTTTTGGCACCTATCAATTCACCTGTGGTGACTAAAAAATTGCAGTATTCACATTTAAGTGCAAGGTGCCTCAATGAACAAAGCTGTAGTGCACCAAAGTCAAAAAACACGTATCTGTAATGTATTCGGATAATAAAAGGTATTTTTTTGGCACCTATCAATTCACCTGTGGTAACTACACAATTGCTGGATTCAAATTTAACTGCAATGTGGCTCTATCAACAAATCTGGACTGGGCAAAAGTGCAAAAAAACACGTATCTGTAATGTATTCGGATAATAAAAGGTATTTTTTTGGCACCTATCAATTCACCTGTGGTGACTAAAAAATTGCAGTATTCACATTTAAGTGCAAGGTGCCTCAATGAACAAAGCTGTAGTGCACCAAAGTCAAAAAACACGTATCTGTAATGTATTCGGATAATAAAAGGTATTTTTTGGCACCTATCAATTCACCTGTGGTAACTACACAATTGCTGGATTCAAATTTAACTGCAAGGTGGCTCTATCAACAAATCTGGACTGGGCAAAAGTGCAAAAAAACACGTATCTGTAATGTATTCGGATAATAAAAGGTATTTTTTGGCACCTATCAATTCACCTGTGGTGACTAAAAAATTGCAGTATTCACATTTAAGTGCAAGGTGCCTCAATGAACAAAGCTGTAGTGCACCAAAGTCAAAAACACGTATCTGTAATGTATTCGGATAATAAAAGGTATTTTTGGCACCTATCAATTCACCTGTGGTAACTACACAATTGCTGGATTCAAATTTAACTGCAAGGTGGCTCTATCAACAAATCTGGACTGAGCAAAAGTGCAAAAAACACGTATCTGTAATGTATTCGGATAATAAAAGGTATTTTTTGGCACCTATCAATTCACCTGTGGTGACAAAAAAATTGCAGTATTCACATTTAAGTGCAAGGTGCCTCAATGAACAAAGCTGTAGTGCACCAAAGTCAAAAAACACGTATCTGTAATGTATTCGGATAATAAAAGGTATTTTTTGGCACCTATCAATTCACCTGTGGTAACTACACAATTGCTGGATTCAAATTTAACTGCAAGGTGGCTCTATCAACAAATCTGAACTGGGCAAAAGTGCAAAAAACACGTATCTGTAATGTATTCGGATAATAAAAGGTATTTTTTGGCACCTATCAATTCACCTGTGGTGACTACAAAATTGCTGGATTCAAATTTAACTGCAAAGTAGATCTATCAACAAAGCTGGCCTGCGCCAAAGTGAAAAAAAACACGTATCTGAAATGTATACGGATAATAAAAGGTATTTTTGGCACCTATCAATTCACCTGTGGTGACTACACAATTTCTGGATTCAAATTTAACCCCTTACCGCCGGAGCCAGTTTTGGCCTCTCTGACAGAGCCCTATTTTTGAAATCTGTCATGTGTCACTTTATGTGAGAATAACTTTTTGACACTTTAACCTATCCATGTGATTCAGAGATTGTTTTCTCGTGACACATTATACTTTAAGATAATAAGAAATTTTGGTCCAAAAAATGCTTGTTTATTTGTGAAAATATATCAAAAAAATCGTGAAAAATTTGAAAAAATTTACCAATTTTAAACTTCAAAATTTCTGCATGTAAGACAGATAGTTATTCCACTCAAAATAGTTTATAACTAGCATCTACCATATGTCTGCTGTAGTTTGGCCTAATTTTTTAAATGTCTTTTTTTTTTTTTTTTACGACATTAGGGGGCTTAGAAATTTAGTAGTAATTTTCAAATTTTCAACAAAATTTGCAAGACACATTTTTTAGGGACAAGTCCAGTTCTTACGTGACTTTGATTGACCTGTATGTTAGATACCCCATAAATGACCTCATCTAAGAAACTACACCCCTTAAAGTATTCAAAACCGCATTTAGGAAGTTTATTAACCCATTAGGTGTTTCACAGGAATTAAAGCAAAGTGGAAGTAAAATTACTTTTTTTTTTTTTGCAGATTTTAAATTTTTTGCTTTTTTACAAAAATCGGTAAATGTATCAGGGAAATGCAATTTTAATATTATTCCCAATTTCTGCGTTTTCAGAATACCCCATATGGGGCCCCTAGTGCATTATTTGGTAACCAAGCCCCGGGAATGGGAGGAGCACTACTGGATTTGGGGGTCTCATTTTCATTACGTTTTTATTTGGGTTTTCCAATTTCAGTTTTGCGGACACCCAAAGGCAAAAAAAATTAATAAACCCCCCTAAAAATCCCCCAAAATTGGGAAAATAACCCCTTAAGAATATCCAGGGGTGTAGTGAGCTACGACCCACAGGTGTGAAAAAAAATTTTTAGCTTTTAGGTGTGAAAATTTTAAAAAACATTATTTCCAATAATTGCAATTTTAGCTAAAAATTTTAAATTTTTAAAAGGGCTTTGGGGTAAAAAAACACCCAAAAAACCTTGTACGCAATTTCTTCCAATTCGGCAATACCCTACATGTGGGTGTAAACTGCTTTTGGGGCGCATGGAGGGCGTATAAGGGAGGGAGTGTTCTTGGTTTTTTGGAAACGCAGATTTTGGTGGGGGCCATGTCGCTTTTAAAAACCCCCCAAAAATCCAGACAGGTGAAACCTTCCAGAAGTCCCCCCCTTTTTGGTTTCCAGCCCCTCTAGTCTCATTAGGGGTGTATTGTAATTTTGGGGTGAAGGGTTTTCCCAAAATTTTTTTTTTTTTTGATTGGTTAAAAATGAGGGGAAAACGCATTCCGCCATTTTTTTTTTTGGGCTTCAATTTACAGCGTTCCCCGTACAGTTCAATGACAGGATATCTTTACTATGGGGGTCGGTCTTTGCAATGATATAGTTTTTATATATTTTTTTTTTGTTTTATTACTTTTTACACAATGAAATGGGTCTATAAAAAATTGAGTTTTTATTTTTGTCTGTTTTTTAGCCATAACGTTTTCATTTTTTGTATACGGAGCTGTTTTGGGGCTTGTTTTTTTGGGAAAAGTTGACGTTTTTATTTAGTCCTTATGGGGGGAATTTCCGCTTTGATCATTTTTTATTAGGGTTTTTTTTGTGAGGCTTTTGAAAAAATACAGAATCCTGGTAGTGTTTTTTATTTTTTTTTTAACAGGGGGCAGTGCATATAGCTGACATGCTAGTTTACTCAGGGGGTGTACGATTACGCGATACCCAATTTATTTTTTTTTATGTTTTATGCTTTTACCAATAAAAACATTTTATTAAAAAAGGAAAAAACCGTTTTTGCTTCCATAGTCTGAGAGCCATAACTTTTTTATTTTTTGTGTACGGAGCTGTTAGGGGTTTTGATTTTTGCGGGATGAGTTACGTTTTTATGGTATTTTTTTTGGGGGGACCAGACTTTTTGATCAGTTTTAAACCGTTTTTTGGAAAGGGCAGGGTGAAAAAAAATACTGCAATCCTATGTTTTTTTATTTTTATTTTTTACGCACTCCCGTGGTATCCAACCCGTTAGCTTTACTCTCAGGGTCGATCGATTCGGGGATACCTATTTATATAGTTTTTTTTAATTGGAAGCATTTTAAAAAAAAAAAAAAAGTGTTTTTATTGTGTTAAATAATATTTATCATCGCTGTCCCCTTTGAGGCCCTAACTTTTTTTTTTTTTTCCGTTTTAAGAAAGTGTAAGAACTTTTTTTTTTGCGGGTGAACTGAGTTTTAATTGGTACAACTTTGGCGTTTTATGAGTTTTTGATCGCTTTTTTTTTCCTTTAATGTCGCGGGTGCCCAAAAATCGCAATTCTGTATGTTTTTTTTTTTTTATTTTTTTTCGGGTTACCATACGGGTTAAATTAAAAGTGACAGATTTATAGGGGGGTCGTTACGCACGGGCGATACCAAAAAAGGGGACTTTATTTATTTTTTTCTTTTTTGGGGGGATTGGGGTTTGTAAAGGGGGAAAAGGGCGGGTATGTTTTTAATTTTATTTTTTGTTTGTTTTTACTTTTTTTACTTTTTTTTTTTACTTTTTCACATTTTTTTTTTTTCCCCAGTAGGTTGTAACTCAATCCACTGGGGGAAAACAATCATTAGATTGCTGTTTTAAGGGCGATCTGTGCACAGCTTACTGCTGTGATAGGGCCCATGGGAACTATGACACCATGCCCCAAGCATTGTGGGCATGCGACGTCACCAACTACCCGGATGCATTCAGACAGCACCGGGAGTCTTGGGAGAGGGCGAGCGCATCTCTGCCGCTGCCTCGGACGTAGGCAGAGGGGGCTACTCCTCTGCCTGGGCATCATTACGCGGGAGACAGGTGCGGGAATGATGCTTTTTCACCCGCGGCCCGGGGCTCACTCCGGGGGGGGTGATGGGGCATGAAGCCAGCGGTAAATTTTAAAGCTGGCTCCATGCCGCATCGCGCCGGCTCGCCCCCAAGCCCGCGCGATCGCCAGGGGGTATGCATAGTCCATTTTCGGGAAATTTATTCCCCCTAGGGGTATGCATACCCCAATTTCGGGAAGGGGTTTTAAATGCAAGGTCCTCAATGAACAAAGTGTAGTGCCCAAAAATCAAAAAAAAACCTACGAATTTATTTCGGAAAATTAACCTTGCGACTTGCTGGGATTCTAAAATTTAAATCAAGGGGATAACAACAAAGGTGGAATGGGCAAAAAATTGAAAAAGAACCCCTATTGAAAAAGTTATGATAAAAAAAGTGGGGTTTTGCACCTATCAAAGGAACCCGCGTTACTAAAAGATGTGTTCCTTAAGTTCAGGCTGCCCCCAAAACCCGGAAATATTTTAATAGAAACTGTTTTAAAAATAAAATATTGCAATGTCTACACTAAGTTTGGTGAACTTTTCCAGTATTCTTTTTAGAGCTTGTCTATTCGTATAATACAAGATATTTTTTGGCACCTTTTCAATTAACTGTGGTGACTATAAAAAAGCGGATTTAAATTTAAGTGAAGGTGGTATATCAAAAAAGTGGAATGGGCAAAATGAAAAAAGAACAATATCTGAAATGTAAATGATAATAAAAGTGGAGTTTTGATCAACAAAGAGACCTGCAGTTACTAGAAAAGATTGTACCCTATAAGTTCAGGCTGCCCAATACCAGAAATATTTTCAATAGAAAACTGTTAATAATTAGTTTTCGCATTTTTATCGACAAAGTTGAAATGGGCAAGGTTTTTTATGGTGTCGAAATTTCCAATCATCGAAAATTTTAAAGGGTTAAAATCTGAGCATCACCTATTAAGATTCGCCTTTTTTTCGGCGTTTCCCTGTAATTTTGGGGGGCCACAAATCAGATTACAGAATAGAGCGGGGTGAGAGTGTTGCGACGTCATACTGGGTGGTTGGTTGCGTTTGGCTGGAAAAATAATGCCCTCGTTTTACATAGAACACTTTCCTGTTTCAGGCTCATTCTCCAGCTCTCATAGGGATGGGAAACCTGCGCCTGCCTGGGGCCCAAACACTCAGCGAAATTAGTCTTTTTCTGCACGGAAAAACCTCTTATTAGCTGTGACCTTTCCCCAATTTGTTATATTAGAGATTTGAAGATTTTTTTAGTTATAGAAATTTTTAAAAAGCAGCTCTACGCTGAAAAATTCACGCGGGGGAGAAGGGGGGGGCCCCCGCGGGGGAACACAACAAGTCTATCTATAAAAAACACTGGATAAATTTTCACCAAAGACTTTGTGTAGACATTTTTTGGGGAATATCTTTATTATTAAACATTTGCTATTGAAATATTTCCTGGATATTGGCACCTGAACTTATTTTTGGTACACACATTTTCTAGAAACTGCAGGCTTTTTTAGGTGCAAAACTCCATTTTTATTTCAGTATACTTTTCAGATATGTGTTCATTTTAATTTTCCTACACCTGTGACTGTTGATATATCCACCTTGCAGTTAAATACAACCCAGAAATCTTGTAGTCAGCATAGGTTGTTTGTTGAAAAAAATACCGTGTATCATACAAAACATAACATTTTACATTTTTTTTTGATTTTGCGCACCCACATTGTTATTGACGCGCATCCACGTAAATCTTAAAACAGCAATTCTGTTTTCCCCAAAAGGGAATTAAAAAATGAAAAAAAATACCGGTATCATAGAAAAAAACATTTTACTGTTTTTGATTTTGCACACCCAGCTTTGTTCTTTTTAGCGCATCCACGACACTTTAAAAACAGCAATTTTATTCACCACAGGTAATTGAAAGGTGAAAAAAAATACCGTCTATCATAGAAAACAAACAGTTACGGTTTTTTTTGACTTTTGCACACCCAGCTTGTTCATTGACCAGCATCCACTTTAAATTTTAAAACACAATTCTTTTTCACCACAGGTAATTGAAAGGTGCAAAAAATACCGTGTATTATCCCAAAAACAAAAAAACGTTTTTTTGGGATTTTTGCCCAGTCCAGATTTGTTGATAGACCCTTCCCAGTTAAATTTGAACCCCAGAATTTGTTTGATTAGAGGGATTTGAGAATACGGGATTTGCCGTCTTTTAAAAAGGGGAACTTTAAAAAACTATTCCATACCTCTCAAATTTTTATTTTTCGAACAGGACGAAATGCAGTGGTAAGCGAGCAAAGAGGGGGTAGCAAATGGAGATAAGGTACAGAAAAGGGTGCCCCTTCCAGGGGCTGGCGACAACACCAGCCAGCGGATCGTCGTTGCGGGGCCCCGTCAGCTTCATCGCTGGGTCAGGGCCCTGTAAATCTAAGTAACGAAATCGTCACCACTCCTTCGTGGGTTTAAAGCAACCTGCATCTAGCATCTTACCTCCCCGTCCCGCAGTCACGGCCACAAATGTGTCATCAGCATCATCAGCATCCCTCCAACATAACAGCCCAAATTTTAAATTTGTACCCACCCCTGGGATAATCCATTGTCTGCGGACCTCTTGATGACAAAATGCTGTTTTGGGGGGAGAAGGGATGTAAAAGATCAAGGGATATTTAGTCGCTCTGACCCCAGTTACTGTGCCATCAGAGGAGGTGAAAAGCCGGTCAATCGGCAAAAATCCCGGGGGGTCGGGAACGCCCTTTCGGGCCCCCCTTCTTGTGCCCGCAGCTTTTGGATGCGAAAGTCAGGGGCGACCAAGTCACCCGGTTATGATTGATGCGGGGGCATTGGGTATGGTGGTCTTTTCAGCAGAATTTGCTTGCGAAACGTTTTTATCATGGACGAGGGGAATGATGGGGTGGTCGTACGGGGCCCGCCAAAAAGGGGGAAGGGCGGTCACGAAGTCCGCTGATATGATTCCGCCAGCCACGGTCAGCGCAAACCCCGCTCCTCGCTTATCGCCGCAAAAAAGGGCCCGGACCTCTCAACCTGGGCCTTCTTTTGACCCAACCCCTATTCCCCCAGCGATGTCATAAGCCGCCTTTGCCGTAAGGCATAAGTAAGGCAAGAACTTAATGGGTTAAACCCCCACCCAACATGTCAGTCACAGCAGCAATGCATGAGTTGAAATGGAGGGGGAAAACTTGGCCAAAAAAGGCCAACCCACGCCGGGGCCCCCAACCAGTCACACCCCGTCTGGCCTCCTCCTCCTCCGCCACCACCAAGCGTTTTCCCCACTGCCCCTTCTTCAAGTCTGATCAGGGATCACCTCCCCTTCACCCCCACCGGGCCCCGAGTACCACCCCACCAGAGCCCATCCCCACCCCTTCTCCTTCCGCCGTTTTACGCCCTGCCCCCACACGGCCAGTCTAGCACCACCTTCTGTCTTCCAGGTTTTTTGGGGGCAAAGAATCACTTTAACCAAACCATCCAAACCCAAAACCAGAAAGTCGCATGCCAGGCTTTTGGCCTTGGAAATGTTGCCTTTCCCCTCTGGTGGAAATGGGTTCTGCCATGCATGGCCTCGCCTGCCCCCCAAAACCAAGCCGAGCAGGGCATTTCTTTGCCGAAAAGCCCTCCCGCCCCGGCCACCACTGTCTCTAAAATTTCAAGGCTTGTCTGCATCTGTGTCCGGAAAAAGCCATTCACCCCGACACATGGACAGTAAACACGGCCAAGGGCCCCTATATCTCTTGAAGCTATGGGTGGCTGGGGGGATTGTCTCTGGGGGTGACGGTGGCTCTAGGGTCGGCGCACGCTCTTTAAAACCGCAGGGGGTGCAGGGCCTTTTCCCCCCCAAGGGGCCCCCTTGGCATCACGTGCCCAGAGACACCAGGCCGGTTGAAATTAATCTGCCTTGGAGACCCTCCCACACAGGTCCCCGGGGCTGTGGACGGGTCTAAGAACGGGCCAAACCCCTGGCTGGGGGACAAAAACCTTTTGCCAGGCAAGGTGGTGTCGATAACGGGAAATCTGCGGCCACCCTTAAGATCGGGGAGGGTGGACACATCCCTTGCCTGGGCAAAGTCATGAACCTTGCGTCCAGAAATTTCTAAAGAGCTACCCGGGTCTGGACTTCCTGGCTGAAGAAGCTCGGAGGTCTGAGTTCGCACTACCGCGCGTTCGCACCTTGCTATCGGTCCCACCACCCCCATTCGCCTGGGCATGGCGATGCACACAAGCGTCAGCTCCGCCTCCCCGGGTCAGAACCGTCTCATTGTTGACTGTGGCAACACGCTGGAATTTCCACCTCCACATGCTCCAGCGATTGTGGCAGCAGCGCAAGTTCCATTACGCAGTACGAAGTGAGCACAATGGCCTGACAAGTCAGGCGCTGCGGACCTCGGGTGTTGAACCCTCCGAGAGTAGGGCAGGGAAAGAGCTCTGCAACCATCCTTGCCAGTAATTGAAGAAGCCACCAAAATGTGTCAGTTGCGTACAATGGCCCTTGTCAGCATGAAGTGCAGTGTGGATGATCTTATTCTGGAACGATCGTTTGACCCTCTGAAACAACAGGTCCCGCCTCCAGCTGACGGAGGAGGAGATGGAACCAGATGCGGACATGGAGTTCCTTTCTCCCTCACCGTCAAATCCACAAGGCCCGACAGTTTCACAATTTCATCGGTCTTTCATTAGGCAGTTAGTTCGTGGTCCATGGAGCTAGTGCAAGGTGGCGCATCAGCTCTCAGGGTTGCATCATCCTCAGGCAAGACAGGGCTGGTTAGAAGAAAGCTGTAGCCGGAGCAGCGGAGGAGGAGGAGGAGAGGTATTCCAGACACCGAAGTATACCTGACGTCACTGCCTTTGGAAAGAGTTGGCCGCGAATTTGCGGGCGGAGGAGGAAGATGAGAATGATCAGTTTGCTAGTGCCCCTCGACCCAAGGCTTGGGAAATCAAGGCTCCATCTCTCACATGAGTGCTATGATGCTCCATTTCCTCCAAATGATCCTCGCATTAAAGCCATCAAAATTAACAACAATTACTGAGGTGGCCACCCTCATGGCTCCTTCGGTACATAAACAAACTCAGCACTTTCCTTTCGCACCCACGCCAAAAAGAGAGTAAAATGCAGGAAATGGAGGACCGTTTGCTGATTTTAGATCAACTGGAGACATCTGTTCGTCTGCTTCACTTTTCCCCAATGTCACGGTGGAACAACATCACGATTGACAGCAGATAGAGTGCCAAGTAGGCATAGCGTCAGCAGCAGCAAGGTGACCGGGATAAAGAGGAGGGAAGCCTAATGGTTGACCTCTGCAAAAACCCCCTTTTTGTTTACCACCTCACCAACGCATGCAAATGCATGTCACACATCCAACACACAGAGATCGCTTAAGATCATGGTGACGACTATCTGCGTCATCAACAACCCGATGTTTTTGCATGTGTTTCCGGACCCAATAGACTTCTGGTGTATCCACAATGGACGAATGGCCCGAGCTGCTCGTCATCGCCATAGAGGTGTATGTCCTGTCCATCAGCCTACGTCATATCTTTAGCGGGCACCTTCAGCACAGCTGGAGGAGTCATTACGGACAAACGCATCCGGCTTTCCACCAAGATAAAGGTGGATCGTTTGAACTTTCATCAAGATGAATCCGGCATTGATCTCTGTTGATTTGTGGACCGCCAATCTGCCGAGGTCACCGATTAGTTGCCGGTTCTACTTCCATTCCTGTTTTGTTTTTCAAACAGAAATGGTCCTCTTGAAAACTTGTTCTTTTTAAATGATCAATCTTCTTACTGCATTTTTTATTCTCTTTTCCACCTCTTTTATTCTCTTTTTGCTGTTATGAGACTGTAAAAGACAGCAAGGTTTCATGTACGAACACCGTATCCATTTACTCACTTTTTATCTTAAGAAGTTTTCGCATTGTCAATGGTTTTTGAGGTCTGTTGCTGTGAGATACACTATAATTATGGTCCTTTGGAACAGAAATGGGCTCTAAGTGGCATTTCTCCCTCACAATTTTAATAGTGGGCTGAGAAAGTCATATTTATAATTTTTTGGGTCATGTAACTAGTGAGATACAGCAATAATCATGTCCTGTTGGAACAGAAAATGTGGCTTCTACGTGGGCATTCTGCCTCACAATTTTTAACAGTGGCTGAGAAGTCATAATTTTATATTTTTTTGGGGTCATGTATCGAGGTGAGATCCAGCAATATTCATGGTCCTTTGGAACAGAAATGTGGCTTCCTAATGGCATTTCCTCCCTCACAAATTTTTAACAGTGGCTGAGAAGTCATTTTTATTAATATTTTGGATCGATCTGCTTTGAAAGCTAGCAATACTACATGGTCCCTAATAAAAAAAAAATGTTGTTTCTTAACAGACATTTGTCTTCACAATTGACCAAGTGGCTCAAGGGTCATGCGATTGAATTTTTGGGGGCATTTTTGCTTTGAAATGCGAGCAATACTACAGGTTCTATTCTAAAAAATGTTTGTTTCTAATAGACATTTGTACTACACAATTGTCAAAAGTAGGCTCCATTGGTCATGTTTAGAATTTTTTGGGTGGCATTTTTGCAGTGGCAGTAAACTATACTAAACAAGGTCCTATTCTAAAAACTGTGTGTTTCTAACAGACATTTTGTTCTTCACAATTGTCCAAGAGTGGCTCAAGGGTCATGCTTAGAATTTTTGGGGGCATGTTGCTGTGACATGCAGCTAAACTACAAGGTCCTATTTCAAAAAAGGTTGTTTCTAACAGGACAATTGTTCTTCACAATGTCAAGATGTGGCTCAAGTGTGATGGTGCTGTCAGAACAGGAATAGGTAGGGACACGTTTAATGGACACATATTGCAAATGACTTGTTTTTGCAAGACTCTTTAACATAGCGTATCAATCCCCTGTATTGGGAACAACCCATTTAAATACAATGAAAAAAAGAGAAACAAAGAAATAGGCTGGATTCCATGCCCTATTTTAAATGGTTCTAGAATTAAAACTACTAAAACAACTTGCGCATTTACAAAATAGCTTGGTAAAAAAGAATTCCCTGAATTGGTACAAGGGTAGTACAGTAATACTTGACCAGATGTAGGTTATTCAGAGACAATGAGTATGGATCAGGGACAAGAACAAAGTACAGAACATTTCCTCCAGCAATTGAGTAAAAATGAGAAAAAGAATGCCAAAGCAAAAGGCACCTGGGTGTAACAGGGAGCATTAACCACCAGGTATTCCAAGTGAAGCACAATTGGTCCCGCACCTCATACGGAGGGTCAAAGCGCTACCATGTCCTTGCCTGTGAAACTGAGGAAAGGCTGGAGTTCTCTCCACACTTCCACGCCCCCGCATCCGCACTCTGCTTCAGCACGTACAGTTTTGTTGCTGCGTCTTCAGGTCATTTTTAACCTCGTGTTAATAGATGACGGACGCCACCCTGGGCTTCATCACCGCATCCCACTTAAACACCTGCCCTGGGTCATGCTGTGGCCCAGGACAGTTCTAGTCAATGTCCAGTTCAACTAAAATGTGGTGAAAGGCTCCTTTTTCCGCACTTTGTAATCCTGGGGTCAGACAGGTTTAAATGGTCTTAACTGTGGCCCAGGACATGGACAGTAATAGTCCACGTCAACAAAATGGTGTTGAAAAGAACCCTTTTCTGCACTTTTTTCAACTGTGGGTCCAGACAGGGTTTAATGTCATTCTCGGTACAGGACAGAAATAGTTCTAGTGTCCAGTTCAACTAAAAATGGGTGGGTTGAAAGACTCCTTTTGCGCAACTTTTTAAATCCTGTGGGTCATGCAGGTTTGGGGCTCAATAGCTGCGTTCCAGACAGGGATATTTCAATGTCCAGTTCAGTAACATGATGGTTCAAATCATACTGCCATGTCTGGGCACTTTTTAATTTGTGGGTGATGCAGGTTTAAGGTTCAGCACTGTGGTACAAGACAGGGATAGTGAAATGGTCTTAACTTTTTTTCTGTGACTTTTAAAACCTAAGTGTGTTGCCCTAACGTATGTCGCACGTATCATTGACTGTTGTGGATTTTTAATTTAAGCTTTCTCCACCTTTTGTTTGGGTGTAATAATGAAGGTGTTGTTGCAATCTCCCATAGACTGTTAATGGTAAACGCTCATAATGCGATGCTCACTATCGAAAAACCTTATCGATAGCGGCCGACTATCTGATCGATCTCGAAGCCAACTCAATCAGCGTCAACACTATTATAATCTAAAACTATGCAATGTCTACACTAAGTCTTGGTGAACTTTATCCAGTATTCTTTATAGAGCTTGTCTGTGTTTCGCCCGCGGGGGCCCCCCTCCGCACTCCCCCGTGACTTTACAGCAGTAGATGCTCCTTTAAAATTCTCTACCTAACTATATAAAATCTTCCAATCTCTAATCTAACTAAATTGTAAGGATCACAGCTAATAGTAGATGTTTCTCTGTGAAGAAATATAATAATTTCGATGAGCTGTTTGGACACAAGCAGAGAGCACATCCTTCTGCTCTGAGACGCTGGGAGACACTGAGGCTGAACAGGAAACGCTGTTCTATGTAAAATGAGGTCAAGTGATTTTTCCAGCCATTCGCAACCATTCACATCCCAGTCATGACGTCGCACACACATCTCACCCTGCTCTATTCTGTAATCTGATTTGCTGGCCGCCAAAATTACAGGAAGCGCCGAAAAAGGCGCGATCTTAATCGATGATGCACAGACTAAGATGGTTAAATGAAGTCAGATCTTAATCACACAATCACCAAACCTTTACAACACCTGTAGCTATGGTAAACACTGCAGAAAGACAAAGGTTAATTAGCGATACAGATTGTGAGGATGATGATGAGCTTACATGTCTGTGGCATAAATTACTTCCCCAGTTATACAGGCACATTTCTGTAGCCATAGGACAGGATGACACTCAGAAAGACCCACACTCTTCTCAATTACCACATACACTCACAAAAGTAGCCAGCAGTTCCACAGAACCAGTGGATCTATCATTGCCGGTATCATCCTTACCTTTAACACATACTGTCCCAGTAAAGTCCCATGAAGAAGTCTCAGTGTCATCCACAAAGGAGGAATGCACTTCATTGAGTGACACATGTTTTCCTCTCCCTCAAACACACCCACCACCAACTACACATGACCCCCCTAATAGGGATGAAGAGAGAAAATCATATTCAGCTAGTGAGTTGTTTGCTTTTGCTAGGTTAGTAGGAGATTATAAAAAGACGCCACAAGAGTCATGGGAAAGGTTAGCAAAGATATGTGTTACTAGTAACGTGTCAGGTCAGGATATTGTAAAATTATTACACTTTGTTTTCTCATCAACAGAGGACAATCGGGATGGAATGGGTCCAGAGAAGCACTCTGACTAGTGGACTAATCCTATTTCACTGGAATTGTTTCTTATTTTTCTTTCACACTAATATTATGGATTTTTTCTCTCCAGGAACTAAGAGGCAATCATAAGCGTCTTTCCTTGTAGATACAGAAGATATCAAATTAAATTGTCTCTCATTAACACTGATTTTCTTCCAGCTACACAAAGGACCATATCAGCCATAGATGTAAGTGGTAAAAGGCAAACCCTATTTTATAGTACACATTAGTCACACTAAGCCGCATCACAACTATACATTCATTCAATCATTCATTCAATCATTTCAGCAGATGCCCCACTGAGCTTATTGGGAAATGATTTTTTAGGCAATCTCAGCTTGGGTGCACCATCTTTTGCACCTTAGATGACATTTATATATATGCTATACTTGAGAATATAGAGGACGCTGTGTACCTGCTGTATGCTGGATTGGTTAATGATCAGCCAGCAAAGGGAGAAGCCATAAAAGATCCTGAAGTATTGTTCAATACTGCAAAAATCTTCCATGAACACTTGTGGAATATGAATTCTACAGAGATGGGGCAGATAGCAAACACCCCACAAATACACAATGCTTTATAAATCCAATTGCAAGCCTACACAAAAACTGAGTACCCATGAAAGGCTGAACTTGAATAGCCTTACGGACACAAGTTCTGCTTGAATTTCTTGCAGACTACGGACAAAGTCTCCTGATACAAATTACAGAGATGTAAAGACAGGGTGACTTACATGACTTACACTGCCTTACACCAGGCCACAGATACCTACTACCAGACATAGTAGCGGCTGTACAATTTGTCCATTCCTATGAATGAACCGCGACTAAGATAGCTTTGGGAATGGTAGGTTACTGCATATTAGTCTTTATATGCCGCACAATTATATGACTTAACCAAATATTCTGTGGTTGAACCATTCACATACATTGATGAGATCAGGAAGGCTGGTGAGGAGTTCATGAAAGCTGGTGTTTCTCCTCTCAGCTCCTGCTCTAGGCCTACCAGATTACACAAAACCCTTCCACTTGTTTTGCCTTAAAGTCAAAGGACATGCACAAGCTGTGCTAACTCAAGTCCCCAATAGATAGCTAGCTACAGTGGTCAGTTAGACCCAGTGTGAAGCAGTTGCAAAGAGAGAGAATGCATACATGCCTTAAAGCCTTCTGTGGATTATGTGCAGCAACTCTAAGGACAATGGAGAGACTTACATCACCAAGTGGGGGACATGCAATCTGTTCCTACTCTCGCTTGTCACAACACCAAGAGACTGTGTTTTTATCCGTAAGTTCTTAACGTTCTAGTTTTCTTAAAGAAAGATGGGAAAGGTCCATGCCAGGCCCACAAGTTAACAAGTCCTGATGACAATCCCTTCAAATGTAAAAAACAGGGACTTGGATCCATGCATCACACTGCAAACGTGTCACTCCCATCAAGAAAGACAAGGAAGCAGACGTTCCGGTTGCCAAGCCGAGAAGTGAACCAGAAGATATCCTGAGTTCTACTGCTCCTTACGTGGCTCTGCCATACGCCACCACCTAAGTCGCAGCTGGGTCCTACGATACGATACCCTTCCATCGCGTGAAGAAAAGAAGACAAGATGTTTCTCCTGCTTAATAAACTACAAACGTTGGTCTGTTGCTGCTCTTATTGCTACCTTTTCACAGGACTGTATTGGCTCTGCATGAGCTGAAGATTATATCAAGGACGCCGACAGGTGTGAGAGTACGACTACTCAAGGATCTGAAGAAATACAGCTGTTATTACATTTTAGGTTATTGCGAATATAATGGGTACAAGTATAGAATGCATAAAATGGTGTGATGAAAATATAGAGTCTACACATAAGCTACATAAACACTTTTTAGAGGAATAGACAATAAGTTAGTTAACATGAACACCAATATAGCTAAACGCATAGTCTTCAAGACCACTGGAGATGCACACATTCACCTACACCAGTTCCTGACTACTTACAGTTCCATAAAAGATTTAGTTTTAATGACAAACCCCAAGTTCTCATCCATATATGGTACAGGTTCAACACCTCTCAGATGCAATAGAGCACACTACAAATGCAGAGTTAGGGTACATTCCCATAGATTTGGACACTTTAGAAATAGTATTTTGCACATTAAGGTTCTTCCCCTAGACTCATAAACTTTTTATTTTTACAATGCGTTCACTAATTTAGGAGGTGACCATATTGTTTTTCAGGACAATAGGTTTTTTCTTAGGCACATGAGGTTTTCTTGCCAAGACATGCAATAATAAAAGAACGGGATCCCACAAACCTTTGATCAAGTTAAATCCAGGACTCATGCATACACTCATCATAGGAATACACAACGCACACAAACATTTAATGGTTAGGATAATTTTTTGACAACATTTGTGATGAGATTTTTTGATGCCATTAAGATTTAAGGTTCTACAGTATAGAATAGATTTTTACATGTTTCAGGGTGAGCATAATGGAGGCCCAGCTGGTAAAAGGTTCTCCTAGCTCAACCCAGCCAATTGATTCAGTGGCATCAGAGGATGTGTGGATTATCCCACATCTTCAATCACTTACATTTTTCTGTCTTATTATCTGGATCTTGATCAAATGTATTGGGAAGAAGGAGAGTTGCTAGAGTTACTACAAGACCAAAATGGTCTAATGGTCAAACTGTCATTTATGTAAACATCAATACTGCTGCAGGTAAGCAACAAGAGACATCCCTTTTGAATGAAACTCAGGGGTACTACGTATTAAAATGGTGTTGTAATTATCAAGAGAGAGGAATGAAGTGGAATTATATGAATTGATAATCAAGGCAACCATTTTAATTTACTATCAGCCATTTTGTGTTTTCTGTTTCTGCCTGGTTTGTAGAAGCAAGATTTTGCCTTTTGCTAGTTATTTAGGTTGGCAAAGCAGATGATCTGAACTTTGATAAAGTACACATAGCAAGTTTTGTTCTGCTGCATTTGCACTAAACAGGTCATTGTGATCTATACACACACACAAATTAGAAGCCATATTTAGTGAATCATATGCTTTTTATTCTGACTAGATGTAATATGTTGGCTTTTAAATAATACGATGTACATAAACCCAAAATAATTGGAGTTACGGGGTCACTGTGTGCTCCAGTATCCTGAAGTTGTACAAACATCTGATCTGTGGCTAATGTCATTAGGGATTAATAATTGAAATTATTTGTTATTGCCAATTCTTGATGAGCTGGTCAGCAGATTCTAATGAGTAATGACGTTAATTGTTCTGATTGGTCTAAAATGTACATCCTATAAGATTTTGGCTTATCTGTGATTGGTTAGAAGTGAAATCATCTCATCACCTAACCATATAAAAAGAGCTATGAAGGATTAATAAATTGTTCTTATCTGATTTGATCTAAGAATCCAGTGTACACTGGAAGAAGGTTGTACTTGTTAGACAAAAGCTGCCGTAACAGAACGTTGTGCCATGCTTAAATATGCAGAGGGAGCTTGGTTTGGTCTTCATACAATGTTGTGTTTTAGTATGACACGCACATGACTGCCGCCGCTCTTAAAATCGCTTCACTATAAAATTCCCTGGGCACTTAAGAGGGCAAAACTGACCCAAAAACTGAAGGGGGAATGAAGCCTGATAAAGTCATGGCAGCGACAGCTGGAAAAAAACATGCTGAGGGCTCAGGTGGCAACATCAGTGGCAGAGTGTGGAGGTGACGACAGCAGCCACAGCAGCAAGAGGTCAGAGAGTGGCACAATGACATTCTGGAGGTGGCAAAAACAGGAGTAGGCCAAAGAGTAAATCCATGAAGGTAATGGACAGCTCACCTCGTGCAGCGTGGAACGCATCACCTCTCGACTCGTCTGTGCAGGATCCTGGATACTATCCGTCCAATTAAAGTCCAACAACGTGTGTGGATCAGCACTAAGACCTAAGGAGTCAGGAGCAGTCGGATCTTCTTAAAATAACCATCTCTTTATTGAAGACATCTTAAAAGCAGTCGCACAATGGCTGAACATACATGCAGACAGGAGACCACAATGTGGGCTGGACAATGGATGACTCTGACCGACGCGTTTCAGGTCACATGACCCTTACTCATGGTAACGTCATCTCTACAACTTCACATTTAAATAGACAGACATGATTAAAACACCTGGGAAAAATCCCGATCCAAGCTAGATTAAAAGAAAGAAGGAGGGTTGCTTGAATTGAAGACCTAATGATTAACCCTGTATACTACCAACTGACAATAGTGTTAAGATGTATTCATATATATTCGTTTAGGTTAAAGTCCCAATTTTTAACCCTTTATGTTGCCAACTAGTAATGATATTGAATGTCTTGGCGTACGTTCATTCCTTTGGGAATGCGTGTATCCAAGTTGAAGATCCACCATGCCTCTCGTGCCAAAAGTTTTTTATGTAAGTCTCCACCTCGCACTGAGTGTTTGACCTACTCTATCCCGATTCCCGACAGGGAACTCAGATTGCCCTGATGTTTTTGGGCGAAGTGTTTAGAAACCGCAGAGCACTTAAAAAGATCCGTCCTGCCGACATCAGACAAGTGTCTGCGAACACGGACCTTCAAAGGCCCCGTAGTTAGAGATGGGCGAATCGATTCTAACAAAGTGGAATTCGTTTAGAATTTCAGGAAAACTTCGGTTCTGAACGAAGTCGAAGTTTGGGGTACTTCGGGCGAACGAAGTGTGCTTTTGATTGATAAAATGGCTGCGAGCACATGGCGCTACATGGGGCAAAGCACTCTGGGAGGAAGAAGGGCATAGCCTGCATGACATGTGCAGAGATGAAGCCAATCAGAGACCGGCGGGATTCTGTGACGTCACCGCACTATATAAGTCCGGCGCGACGCCGGAGCTCACACTCCTCTCACTGTACTGATCAGGGAAGGTGCTGCGCGGCTGATTGTGATAGCTCTCACTGAAGTACTGATTTTTATACCGCGATTTCTGTGGGGTGTCTCAGCTTGTCTCAGAGACTGTTATCTTAATGTTCTATTTCTAATTTTTTGGGGTATTGGATCTTAAATCCAGTGTGCGTCCACTGCAGCTGCATATACATTCAATATCCAAGTGGGATCTAAGCCAGTTCCTGTTGTATTCATTTAAAGAAACAGCGTTTTTACAATACAAATACCACTTCATTTTTGGCTGCTCAATTCTATTGCGCAATTTACATCCAGGGGTTAATTAAAGCGTTGTTTTGCTGGTTTGCTGACCCAAGAAACATTCATTTTCAACGCCAAATATATACATTTTTCCTGTAGCATAATTCACAAGCGAAGGTTAATTACAATTTTATCTCTTGTTGTGTGGCGTAGAAAACACGCAATTGTAACACGCTACAAAGCTACTAGTTTGTGGTGGCCCAATTGTTTGGCGCAATTTACATCCAGGGGTTAATTAAGCGTTGTTTTGCTGGTGTGCTGACCCCAAGAAACCGTCATTTTCAACGCCAAAATATATACATTTTTCCTGTAAGCAAAATTCACAAGCGAAGTTTAATTACAATTTTTTCTCTTTTTGTGTGGTGTAGAAAACACGCAATTGTAACACGCTACAAAGCTACTAGTTTGTGGTGGCCCAATTTGGGTTTGGCGCAATTTACATCCAGGGGTTATTAAGCGTTGTTTTGCTGGTGTGCTGACCCCAAGAAACCTTAATATTCAACGCCAAAATACATACATATTTCCTGTGGCATAATTCTCAAGCGAAGGTTAATTTCAATTTTATCTCTTGTTGTGTGGCGTAGAAAACACGCAATTGTAAAACGCTACAAAGCTACTAGTTTGTGGCGGCTCAATTCGTTTGCGCAATTTACATCCAGGTGTTAATTAAGCGTTGTATTGCTGGTGTGCTGACCCCAAGAAACTGTCATTTTCAACGCCAAAATCCATACATTTTTCCTGTAGCATAATTCACAAGCGAAGGTTAATTACAATTTTATCTCTTGTTGTGTGGCGTAGAAAACACGCAATTGTAACACGCTACAGAGCTACTAGTTTGTGGTGGCCCAATTGTTTGGTTCAATTTACATCCAGGGGTTATTTAATCGTTGTTTTGCTGGTGTGCTGACCCCAAGAAACCGTCATTTTCAACGCCAAATTATATACATTTTTCCTGTAGCATAATTCACAAGCGAAGGTTAATTACAATTTTATCTCTTGTTGTGTGGCGTAGAAAACACGCAATTGTAACACGCTACAATGCCACAAGTTTGTGGTGGCCCTATTGTTTGTCGCAATTTACATCCAGGTGTTGATTAAGCATTGTTTTGCTGGTGTGCTGACCCCAAGAAACCGTCATTGTCAATGCCAAAATACATAAATTTTTCCTGTAGCATAATTCACAAGCGAAGGTTAATTACAATTTTATCTCTTGTTGTGTGGCATAGAAAACACGCAATTGTGACACGCTACAAAGCTACTAGTTTGTGGTGGTCCAATTGTTTGGCGCAATTTATATCCAGGGGTTAATTAAGCGTTGTTTTGCTGGTGTGCTGACCCCAAGAAACCGTAATTTTCAACTCCAAAATATATACATTTTTCCTGTAGCATAATTCACAAGCGAAGGTTAATTACAATTTTATCTCTTGTTGTGTAGCGTAAAAAACACCATTGTAACACGCTACAAAACTACTAGTTTGTGGTTGCTCAATTCTTTTGCGCAATTTACATCCAGGGGTTAATTAAGCGTTGTTCTGCAGTTGTACTCAGTAAAAGAAACTTTGTTTTTCACCGCCACAGAAGAAATTCTGTAGCATAATTCATATCCGAAGGTTAATTAAGCCTGTTTGTGCTTTTATATTCAGTAAAATACACAGAGTTTTTAAAAGGCACATACAAGTCAAGTTTTCCTGCCCATTTGTGTGAGCGCAATTTATATCCAAGGGTTTACCCAAGCTTCTTAGTGGGTTCATTTTTGGGGTCAAATACAGGGTGTGTATTTATCATATACAGATAAACTTCATCAAACAGTGTCTGTACATTTAGAACAAACAGTATGTCAGACAGAGAGGTGACAGGCTCTTCACCTGCGAGTGGCAGAGGCACAAACATTCCTGGCCCAGGTCGCAGCACAGCAAGGGGACATCGCAGCAGGGGTCATTCGGTGAGGCCACAACTGTCGCTATCATCTAGCGGCCGTGTGTTGTTCAGCAACCCAATGGTTCTTGATTGGTTGACTAGGTCATCCACTTCCTCCCAGATGACATCTGACAACCCCAGCCAAGAGTCGGTGGGAACGTCAGACACAAACCCTTAGTTGGCATGGCCGGGAGCGGGTCAGCGACCCTCACCTGTCCTCAACCCGCCTCTGTCCCATCCCGGTTCCCTCAGCCAGAGATCTACTATGTGGTCTGGGCTCAGCGCCACTATATAGCGAGGATGAACAATTTGAGGAGGGCAGTCAGCAGCTAATTGGCAGCGAAGAAATGGGGCCAATATCCCCTGTTTCTTGCAGTATGCGGCAAAGTATAGATGTTGAGAGTGGGATGGGAGGTCATGTTGTGAGGGGTCAGCTCTGCATACCAAGACCGGTGATGAGGACAGCAGTGACGATGAAACACAATAGATGATGATGTGTAGCCGACCGCACTTGGGAGCCGGGTGAGGCAAGGGCTTCATCATCGTCAGGAGTAAGAGGGCGTCAGCTTGCGCGTCAGGCAGCGGCGCAGCCAGCAAGTGGGTCGTGTGGCCGTGAGTCAGCAGGATAGCAGCAGTGTGAGGTCGGGAGCCAAGCGGCCACGGGTTAAAAACCCACTTCGCAGGTCCAAGAAAGTAGCGGCACAGGGGCTCAGCGAGGCCGCGGCGGCAGTGTCACTCCGTGCGGAGCGTTTTGGGGGTAAAATCCGATACTCGGCGGTGTGGCAGTTCTTTGCTAAGACACCGGAGGAGCCGAATATGGGTATAAGTAGAATCTGTAAGCAGAAAGTGAAGCGTGGCCAGAGAGCTAACGTTGGCACACGGCCCTGCGTCAACACATTTCAGCGTCACCATCCCGGTGGCCTGGGAGAAAACGTGGCTCAGATGTGGTGGTCCATCCTTCCGCCGCAGCAACAGCAGCAGCAGCAGCAGCGCCCAGTGGCACGCATTTCCATTGCAGCCAGTAAGGCTCCACCACCTCTGCAGAAGGGAGCTGTTTCTCTTTGACATCATTTTCCCGGTCCAGATGCTCCTGCTCCTCGCTACTCATGGCGCCCGCAGTCATTCAGCGAGGCGATTGCAAAAAGACAACAGTATGCGTCCAACCATCCTAAGGTGCAGCAGCTGACGTGCTCCTGTCCAAGTTGTTGGTACTGCAGTCCCTCCCTTTCCAAATGGTGGACTCTGCACCATTCAGAGAACTAATGGTTTGTGCCGAGCCGAGATGGAGAGTTCCAAGCCGTAATTTCTTTTCCAAAAAGGCAGTACCAGCACTTCATAAATATGTAGAACAGAAGGTGGGCCAGTCCTTAAAGGAGTTGTCTCCCCACAGGGTTTCAAAGAATGCATGAAAGAAATTCTCTGTCACTTCCTGGTTCAGACTAATTTGCATAAACTCCATGAGTGCTTGTACAGCTCTGTTGTGCTTTCAGATGCTAATTAGATTAGATTAGCTTCTCAAACTACTTGCAGGACTTCTTATCTGATCCCCAAAACAAAAGCCCTAATTACAGAGCTGTTTACTTGAGATAAATCAAGCTTTTTACTGTCTGGCAGCACAGGACACTGACTGACACTGCAGACCTGTGTGATAACTCACTCTCTGTTATCTCATTGAACAAACAGCCCCGGGAGATTTGTTTACAGGTCAGTTACTGAGGGAACTGAAATAGCCACAAAGGTAATAAATTCACTTGTATCTCTTTAGGGAAAACAGAGGAACAATGCAATATATTTGGAAAATGTCTTTATTTTGTGTTCCCTACAATTTGAAAGCTATTCTTTGTAGCGAGACAACCCCTTTAAGCTTATGGGTTTGTTCCAAGGTGCACGGCAGCGCGGACGTCTGGAGCTGTAACTACGGTCAGGGCCAGTACATGTCCTTTACGGCCCACTGAGTGAATGTGCTTCCGGCCCAGGCACACCAACAACTTGGACAGGAGACGCCGCTTTCTCCTCCACGTTGTCAAACTGCTGCACCTGCGCCAATGTCCGCCTCCTCCTCCTCCACCACCACCACCATCTAAGCCTCCACAAGTACTGCTCCATCATACCACATGTGTAGGGCACAGCGGTGTCACGCAGTTCTACACCTGGCTTTCCTCGGCGAACGAAGTCACACAGGGGAGGAACTGCTCCGCGTCATGCAGCAAGAAATCGATGTGTGGCTTTCTCCGCGCCAACTGCAAATCGGAACCATGGTGACGGACAATGGGAGGAACATGGTGTCCGCGCTGCACCGAGGAGGGATGGTCCATGCGCCCTGCATGGTGCATGTGTTCAATCTGGTTGTGAAAAGGTTCCTGAAGTCTTCCACCGATCTTCAGAACATTCTGAAAATGGCCAGGAAACTGTGCATACATTTTATCCATTCGTACAAAGCCAGGAACACCCTCCTCGAGTTGCAGCGGCTGAACGGCCTCCCCCAACACACGCTGATATCCGATGTATCAACCCGATGGAATTACAGCCAGCACATTTTGGACCGACTGGATGAACAGAGAAAGGCCATTAACGATTTTTTGATGATCCAGGCGGACAGAAGTACTCCCCTGTGTAACTTTGATGTCAGCCAGTGGCAGCTCATGCGTGACACCTGCCGTTTGTGAGGCCATTCGAGGAGGCGCTGTTATTTGTCAGTCGCCTGGACTACGGGATGAGTAACGTCATTCCACTGCTTCATGTCCTGGAACAGATGCTGAAAAATCTGTCTGGGCAGGGGACTGGAGACGTGGCGACTACATCTCGTGGCCACATGAGTCCGGTGGGGACTGAAATGGAGGAGGAGGAGGAGGAGGAGGAGGAGGACATTGGAGCAGAAGCATTGTCTGGTGAAATGAGTGGATTTTCTAGCCAGGTGACAAGAGGGGGAGGAGCAGGAGCAGCTGGAGGAGGTGGATGGAGATGAGGAAGACGAGGCAGATGACCCCCAAGCACCGTGGCAGTATACAGTGGAAATGGAGGCAGGGAGCCCCTCGGAGTCACTTGTGCAGATGGCCCGCAGCATGCTTATTTGCCTGGCTAGTGACAGCCGAATAGTCAGCATCCGGCAGAGGGATGACTTCTGGCTCTCCACCCTATTGGACCCTCGCTACCGGTCCAAAATGGGAGCCTTTTTCCCAGCTATTGAAAGGGAAGACAAACTCAAATACTATAGGGAAATCCTCCGTAATCAGTTGGCCGCTGCCTATGTGCGGCATCGTCCCTCCTCTGACAGGTCTGACCGGGTGGTTCCTCAGCGCTCACGTACTACTGCCGCGGCTGCTGGGGGAAGGTGGGGGGGTAGGAGCAGTACCAGCTCCATCAGCGGTAACCTAAGTCTGGAATCACTGATGAGCAGCTTCCTTCACCCGCCTAGTGAGGAGGGTAGTCTGCAGCAGCAGCAGCAGGACCTGGAGCAGTCCCTGAACCAACAGGTGGTGGCCTACTTGGACAGCACTCTGCCACCCCGGTTAGAAGATCCGCTGGACTACTGGGCAGCCAAACTGGATGTGTGGCCGCAATTTGCAGAGTTTGCAGTGGAGAAACTGTACTGCCCGGCCAGTAGTGTGGCATCAGAGCGGGTGTTCAGTGCGGCGAGGGCCATCGTTACCCCAAGGAGAATCCGCTTGTCCACGGGAAATGTGGAACGACTGAACTTTGTCAAGATGAATCAGGCGTGGATTGGCCAGGATTTCCAAACACCAGTGCCTTAGGCGTCAGACTACATCAGCCATGACGCCTCATCCAAACTGTGAGAAATGAGTCTGGGTTTAAACTACCTGCCTCAGCCACTATTCTGATGCCGCCACCCACCTGATGCCACACATCTGCTGACATTTTCTCCATCTGCCACCAACCATCTTTACCAGGGACTGGCATTTCCACCCACCTCCACACTCTGTCATTGTGCCACTGTCGTACCTCATGCTGCTGCTGTGGCTGCTGCCGTGACCTCCACACTGTGTCATTGTGCCACTCTGTGGCCTACTCCTGTTTTTGCCACCTCCAGAATGTCATTGTGCCACTGCCTGACCTCATGCTGCTGCTGTGGCTGCTGCCGTGACCTCCACACTGTGTCATTGTGCCTCTGTCTCACCTCAGGCTTGTGCTGTGGCTACTGCCTTGACCTACACACTGTGTCATTGTGCCACTGTCTGACCTCATGCTACTGCTGTGGCTGCTGCTGTGACCTACACACTCTGTCATTGTGCCACTTTCTGACGTCATTCTGCTGCTGTGGCTGCTGCTGTGAAATAAACACTCTGTCATTGTGCCACTGTCTGACCTCATGGTGCTGCTGCCGTGACCTCCACACTGTCATTGTGCCACTCTCTGACCTATTCCTGTTTTTGCCACCTCCAGAATTTCATTGTGCCACTGTCTGACCTCCTGCTGCTGTGGCTGCCGCCGTCACCTCCACACTCTGTCACTAATGTTGCCACCTGAGCTCTCAGCTTGTTTTTTTCCAGCTTTCTCTGGCATGACTTTATCAGGCAACATTCTCGCTTCAGTTTTTTGGTCAGTTTTGCCCTCTTAAGTGCCCAGGGAATTTTATAGTGAAGCGATTCTAAGAGCGGCGGCAATCATGTGCGTGTCATACTAAAAGACAATATTGTATGAAGACCAAACCAAGCTCCCTCTGCATATTTAAGCATGGCACAACGTTCTACAGCACCCTGCAGGCTCTGTGCAGCCTGGAAATAGCTGTTTTTTAACATGATTCATCCCGAAGTAATTCGGAACGAAGTTATTTTTTGCCGAGAAATTCGGCGAAGTGAACGAAACTTTTGGGAAATTCGCCCATCTCTACCCGTAGTACAACCTACATATTGTTCTCTGCACAAGCTACAACTTATTAAATATACTACAAACTTGGTGTAACAGTTTATAAAGGTTGGGGGCGTGGCCAGGCCAGGGATGTGAGCTCCTTAAACTCAGCTCAACTAAGCCTTTGAACCTGCAGGCAAGCACATCACTGGCACTCCTGTTTCCAGCTCACTGTGAGGGTCGTTTTAAGCCCACTCTGACCCCTGTGTGTACTTTAGAATCTGGACTTAGCCCTGTGGAAAGAGGAGCCCCTCAGTCCAGCTAACAGCAGCCATTGCTGACATTCACATGCTGCCCTGAGTTGCTGCACACATCATCCTCATCCAGGTTCCTTCTGAGGAATACTCACCCATGCTGACAGCACAGTGATCAGACAGGAAACTTCCCATCTGCCAGATCATCTCTCATCCTTGGAGAAGGAATTACAGAGCCCAGTCCCAGGACACAAGGTACTTTAGCACAGCAGGGGATTTTCTGCCAGCAAGGAGCAAGTGGAAGATAAGATCAGTGGAAATCTCAGAGAGCTACAAACTCTTTACCTGCTTATACCCATCCACTGGGAAATACCTTTTCCACTATTATTGTACACCTATGAAGCTACATTATTGCTCCAGGCTTTATAATAACCTGTGGCTCCTTTAGCCTTCTATCTCCCTGAAGACTGCAGGAGACCCATGTTACTCAAGCCCCTCCTAATTAGAAAGAAGGCTCTCCACGACTGCATTAAATTGCATGTTCTCACCCCCTCTATCCTAACAGAATTATTCACAGCTCATGGCAGAAACTCTTGTGTTAAGTTTTTCTCTGTATCATTTCCAGGGACAACAAACAGACTTATACTTTTTCTGTACTGGGCTTTTGATTAACTCTTTCAGAGGTTCTGGTTCATATTAAACTGCAAAATCCAGCGGGCGGTGAAGTTATATAAAACAAATACAAAAAAACAGATCTAATAGGCACCTCCACACGTGGTATTCTACTGTTTTTTCTAGGTCCTCTGCAACACAATTTCTGCTCTTATCTCCAATCATGGGAAGGTACTTCTAATGAAGATCCAATTGTATAAGCCATACAACTTCCGGAATTCTTCCCCTCCTCGCGCAATCAGATATCAACTAGAAGGGGCCTACAATTTCCTCCCTTCTTCCAGACTCCTTCTTCCAAGCAGGTCTCAGTAGATTTTGATTCAGCATGATCTGCTGATTCCCATCAGCCTCTGACTGTATCCCCTTGCTCCAGCAAAAAAACTTATTTTGGTTTTTTGTCTCATATCTTTCCGTTAACTTTGCATCTGTTATTAAAACTAAGTGATGGGGGGAGCTCAATCAAGACTTTCATCACTAGTGGGCCCGCACTGAACATTTGAAACCAAGATGTCTACTTTTCAAATTCACCACAATTCATAATTGATCGCTAATAATGCATTAGAAGAAGGGTAGTTCAACATCTCTGGCCTGAAAAAGTTCTTGACCTAGAGGACCGATCCAGGCGTAATAACGTTAGAATCAAGTGGCATCCCAGAATCTATCTTGCCTGACAGTCTTTAAACGCATAACTAAGATTTGATGGCTCTTTCTTGGCCACTTCATCAACATTAGACATAATGATCGGAAGGATTCAACAGGAGCCCCTAAACCCAAAAAACCTCCTCTACAAGTTCGAGAGACACTATAGCCGAATACTTTCTACACCATTAAGAGGAATTTCTAAGGGCTTAGAAAGACGGACTCGCACCAGACCGTTTCCAAGCAATTTCCCTTATTCCGGATTTATCTACTCTGCCAAACCCTGCTTTAAAGGAAAGCGTTCCAGGCCATTACACAAGAATCCTACGAGATATGAGATATCATCATTATCAATGGGGGATTCAGTTATAAATTAATAATTGTCAGGGATGAGCACCCAATTTATTATGCCTCACTCAGAAGAGGCAGTCTTACCCTGAATAATATTGGTTCCTTATATACATCAGCAGAGTATTCAGTGAGAAATAGAAACAAATGAACCGGAATATCACACCTCTGTGGTATAGATATGACCAGCAGATCAAGATGAGGACTGAGGATATGAAATTTCTTTAGTATCCTTTTAAGCTGCGCTTTGCGGTTCCTTCATGTGCAATGGTGCGTCACTCCAGAGCTCCTTCTCAATGATTTTTCTTGTGATAGGCAATTGACATGCCCCACTGTTTTTTTCTCTTTGGAAGATTCTACTGTTATACCTGCATTCTCTATGTTCAACAGTTTCAACAGTTCAAATGTCCTTTGTTTTGGCCTCTATGTTTAGAGCTATTCCATTGTTTTATAAGTGTTTATTATTGCCATGTCTTTAACTTTCGATTGACTGCTTACATTAATTTTATAGGATATGTCAATGGTAAACAGAAATACTAGTGTGATCTATCTGTCTTTTACTTCTCCTTTATGGGTATTAAGTTTTTGTCACTAATGTTAGAATGGTCTCAATTCTCCGTTCAAGAGATCCAATTTTATGGATAGATGTACTCACATCCGTGCCAGATGTAGTATGCTTGCAAGGGAAAACACAGCTACATAATATAAGATACTTTTGACTTAACATAAAAGATTTCATCATGCGTTCCACTTCTTGCGCTGGATCTGAAGAAGCTGGAGTCTCAATTTTTATAAGAGATTCTGTTACTTTTTCCCATATTACAATTGTTTTTGATCCCCAAAGGTGCGATATATAATTCTACAATGCACCATTGCATTCTATGTTATTATATTTCTCTAGTAAATGTATGGCTCCGAACAAGCATCAGGCATCCTTTGTTTTCCAGCATGAGAGATTCCTTACCCAAAAACAAAAAGCTACTTAGAGGTAAAACCTGGTGATTTGTGGAGATTTTAATATTTGGTAATAGATTAGAAACAAATAGGATCACAAGGTTGCTCTAAATAAACGCCCAGAACTTATAAATTTTTATATTGGAGGAAAATTTACATGATTCACTTGGCGGTAATCCCAACAGAAGAAATAGATTTCACACATACTTGATGCAAGGAACACTCCTCAAGAATTTGATTTTTCCTTCTAAATAGACAAGCACTGTTACTTTTCGTTAATCTCACATTTAGGATCATATCACATGGTCAGATCAATGCCACAACATATCTTACTCATACATAGATCGTTTTTCCCTCCTTTTACATAACCCATGGCACTGAACCATTAACCTTTTTAATATAACATATAAAATCCTTAGAAAATTAACTTCAGAAATTAATAAATTCCCTTATAGATTTACTTTGTCATTAAATACTCCTTCGACTACCTTCTGAAGAAAACATATGCTGGTGCTGCACATAAAGCGAATATAAGAGGAATATTTATGAATCATATCGACTAGAGAATAAGGTAAACAGAGAAAAAAAGTCGCTCATGAACGCTTTTAGACATAAATTTAAACACTTAGGACTACCAATTTTAAATTAAATCCTTCTCATAACATGAGGGGAAGATACTTGCCTCTTAGAAGGCAATTGATGCACATTGCATCTACAACAATATGAGATTCTATCTAAATAGATTTCGTTGGAAATTTCTGATTTCAAGGTGATAGACCGGCAGGACTCATAGCCATAAGGATCAATACTAATCCAAGCCAGATCCAGATATACCGTTCATTACATCCCCAAGACACAAAAATTACAGCATCCACAACAAATTTCTAACGCATTATGAAGTACATACTATAGATCAACTATACATCTCTTAGTTTCAGGACTAGAACAATCTCCTGCAGAGCAAAAGGAAGATATTGACTAAATTATTAAAAGAAAGTATATCACTCCACCTCCTTGACCATGAGATCACAACTTGAGTCACTTAATCTACTATATCACCCAAGAAATTGAGCAGTGACTATCAACAATTAAAATGCAACAATATTACTGCCCAGATTACTAATGAGTTTTTAAACTCTTATCGCCCATCTTATCCACCACATCTGTCACCGGGTCTCTTTAATACATCACAACTCCAAGGGCACACTACCGGCTGAGATGCTTTGTGCAACCATCGTCTACCTATCTTTAAGCTGGGAAATATGCAATTCTTTCAATTCAATTTATAGCTTTAAATGGCGACCAAGTGAGATTGCCTGTTTTTTTTTATTTTTTTCCATTTTGCTGCCGCTTTCATTGTTTTTTTATTATAGAGCGCAACAAGTTCGTGTTCCTTTAGATGTTTGGATAGCTTCTAATGCATGTACTCTGCTTGATTAGGATTAAAATTGGGTTGGGCGATGTCGTGATGGACACCGGGCTCCAGAAATCTTTTCAGCTTCACTGTACTAGGTCGGTCTCTGCATCCAATTCTGCAAATGCTTTAATGAAGTTGTTCTTTAAAATTAAGCTTTAAATTCGTTTTAATATGTCTGGGGCTAACAGGGGATGTTTTTTATCTTGTTGTACAGCCTGAGTAAAAAAAATTTTTTTAACAGTAAAGAGTCTGGACAAATGTATGTACATCCATGATTTTGTGTTAACAAATTGAATAAGCATTACGTCGGTGCAAAGTTCAAAACTTGGCTCAAAAACCTCCAGTTTGGGGTATTGTCAAGATCGTTGGGGTACGAATGACTACCCATGAGTTTTATCATCTAATTTTCTATATCTTGTTTGTTTTATGTCGTTGTTCTTTGGACTCCGCTGTATATTAGTATTGTCCATTCTTCTTTTTCCTCGACCCGTTTTTTGCTGTTCTCTAATCCTGGGAGTGTCCTCTCCTAAATTGAATTTTTCTTGGTATGTGTATCGCTGTCTGTATTGGCACTTTCCACACACTTACAATGTCGAAAAACTTACGGATCTCTATTTGGTTTTAGTTACAACTTCTTTTTTAAAAAATGGAGATCTCGGTAGATAATCTCGACTTTTTCTTCTTACCCACGTTTACCTTTATTGTTGCTATAGTCATAGGTGTCTCTAGCATATTTATTTTTTTATTTTCCATAATGCTTTTTTCACTTTGTTAACGTTTACTTTTGATTGACTTGTGCAACATCAAAGTCCTCTTTCCTTCCTTATATCCGCATTGACTTGTGTTTCTAAATTTTTTTATCTGCATATTAATATCGCATAGTTGTTCAGTTTCATGTTCTATAATGGATGTATAAGGCTGGAGGAACAACTCCGTAAGTATCATATTCCACTTTTCTTAGGAACGAATTGTGGCTCAAAGTTGGGAATTTTATGCGTAGGCCTCTAGGAATTATTTTTTTATATATTTTTGTAAGGTGGTCATGTCCCACCACGTTCTCGTTTCTTTACATAATAGTGATTCCAATTCACGGAAGGCTTTGTCTGTCACAGCCCCTGTTCTATCCTGTCGAAATATATCCGCTGCTCTGTGCAATCTATGTGCGTTAAAATCTTCGCTGCTTGCTGCAATATCATCCCCAATATTCATTTTCAAATCTCAATATACATAAGCAATAACGTATCCAAGTAATGTTCAATATGGGTATTGGTTCCGGCAGGGAGCACTTCCAACTGATAGCGAAACATATACAGGTAAATCCAATGAAGGTAATGGACAGCTCACCTCATGCCGCGTGGCATTGCTTCACCTTCGACTGTCTGTGCAGTTCTGGATACTATCCATCCTCAATAATGTCCAACAACAGTTGTGTGGATCAGCACTAAGACCTGAGTGTAAGGAGCAGTCGGATCTTCTTATAAAATAACTTCTCTTTATGATAGCCATCTTAAAGCAGTCGGCGCACAAGGCTAAAACATACTCGGCACTGACTGCGAGACCACGTTGTGGGATGGACAATGGATGACTCTGGGACCGACGCGTTTCAGGTCACATGAACCCTGTACTCATGGTTAACGGTCATCTTACTACTTCACATTAATATAGACAGAACATGATTAAAAACCTGTGGGAAATATCCCATCCAATAGCGTAGATTAAATAAGTAGAAAAAGGAGGGTTGCTTGAATGAAGACTAATGATTAACCCTGTATAACTACCAATGATAATCGTGTTAAGATGTATTTCATATATATTTCTTTAGGTTAAGGGGGGGGTCCTGCATACGTGGAGGATCTTCATTGAAATACATGAGAGAGATGTTCTATTATGGAATTCACACAGCCGAATCAACCTACCAGCACACGAATGGAAAGCGGTTGTAGTGCTTTCAAATAAATGAAAGGCTGGTTGGTTATCGCCAAGCTGGATAAAGGGACGGAGCTTGCTGTCCCTCCTCGTTTTGCTGAAACCTGTATATACATGATGAAAAAATGTTGGAGAATGCAGAAGCGTTACAAACAATTATCTTATAATCCTACCGAGGAGTATAGAAGGGATTTGCAGTCGGTATTAGATCAGGGGGTAGCCCATGGAGTTTTGTCTAGTGAGTTTTCTAAAAAATTAAACGTTAAAAATCCAGTGACACCCATCATCCGTGCACTTCCTAAAGTGCACAAGGAAGTCTTTTCTCCTGCTTTTGACCCATTGTCTCAGGTATTGGTCATTAATTGAGCAATAGGGACGATGGGTCGATAGACATAGTGCAGCCCCCTGGTACTTATACTTTGAGACTTCTTAAGGGACACTAAACATCTGGTATACACCTTAGAGTTGGTCACATGGCCGACCGGGGGGTCCTGGTTGTCATGTGATGTAGTGGGATTGTACCCCTGCATCCCTCATGACAAGGCCCTCCTGGTCTTGCAGGATTTCTTATCCAAATATAGTGATTATTCTGTAGTTAAGCAATCTTTTATTGTTTTGGCTACTGAAAACTACATGTATAAAACTCAGCGCTTTAAGGCTAAAATATAACTTTTAATGTAATTTGCTGATAAAAAAGGACCTAAACTAGTCCCTACAAAAAGCCCTAGGAATGGAAAACTAAGGAAAAGTGGGGGTACCGCCCTGAAGAAGGGCGACCCCACTCAGGAACCTACCCCTAGAGAAACCCTAAACAACCCCTAATCTACACAATACAAAAGGGAAAACCATAAAAATTGTGACCCACTAGTGAAAAACTAAACACAAACCAAACCAACAAAGACAAAGAAGAAATATATACATATAATTGGGGATGCTATAAATAAAAACGCATAATAATATATGCTAAAAAATAAAATTTTCCCAATTGTATTCCAAATTTTACTTTTGCTTTTCCATTTTTTGGCACATAGGGCCACATTATGAATCCGACGGGTCGGGCGCACCTTTCCGCTAGTTTTCCCGGCGGAAATCTGCGCCTGATTTATGTCTGGGCCGGGGCGCGTCATACATACAATGTAAAGTCCGCCGCGCCTCGCCTGTTTTTAGGCGCAGTGCGGGTCCGAGGCGCAGTGCGGCGCTGCGCCCTAGGATTTCGGCGCCGGAAGTAGTGGTTCATACATGGGGGAAAAGTCCGCCGCCCCTGCCAGTGTGTTGGGGCCAGTGGGGGACTGATGTGCAGAACGGTTTGCGCCTTGATTCGCCGCCGGAGGTACGCACCATACATGCGGGGTGAAAATTTCCTTGCGCCTCGCCAGTGTGTTGGGGCACAGTGCGGGACATTTGTGCCTAGGGCCGTGCGGGGCTGCCCGAAAAAAGTTCCGTTTGCAAAAAAGGCTGAGAACAGCGAGAAATCATTCCATATGTCGTTGCGAGTAGAATAAAAAAATCGCCTTTGTAAAGGCTTAAAACATTCTCAGAAAAGACTGAAACCTAAAAAAACAATAAAACAAAATCACTTTCCAAAAACCTAATTCAAGAATTAGGATATTGGAAATTGCCGGGAAATACAGTAATTCAAATTCAGAAACTTTTCGTTTTGGTCGCATAAACCGGCCAATCAGAAAAGAGCGCAGTTGAACCTTTAAAACCTATGGGGAAGTTTAAAACCAAATCAGAATCCATGGCGGGATATTTTCAAAATTTGTAAAAATGCTGAAAAGAGCTGATTGGTTAACAACCGGGACTTGGCTAGCTCAGCCAATCAGAATAGGAGCGACAGAGACCCTTTCTAGCCTTTTGGAGAATTATTTGACCAATCAAATAGGACGACAAAGACCCATTCTAGTCTATGGAGAAGTTTAGACCAATCAAAAATCCACGGCGGATAATTCAAAATACAGTAAAAAGACAGAAAAGAGCTGATTGGCTGAGTTTAGCGGTGCTTGCTATCCCAGCCAATCAGAGCGCGAGCTACTTCTCCCATTATATCTATGGAGAGATGGGCGCACTGAAATCTCGGCGCTCAGCGCCGTGCGGCATGAAGTATTAATAAAAAAATTATTTTTATTAAGTGTCAAACATTATCAGATAAAGAGCAAACCCTTCTTTACAAATAAAGCATTTTAAAACCCGAACAACGCGTTTGTCGCCGAGACCGGCGCTACATAGGGTATTGCAATAGAGAGATTGCGGGAAATACAGTAACCCAAATTGTTTAAGCTATTCTCATTGGTCGGCATAAGCCAACCAATCAGAATAGGATCGACAAAGACCCATTATATCCATGGAAAAGTTTGGACCAATCAAAAATAGGAGCGACAGTGGCCCATTCTAACCTTTTGAAGGAGTATTAACCAATCAGAATGGGAGCGACAAAGTCCCATTATATCCTATGGAGAAGTTTGGACCAATCAAATCAAAGGCGGAACAGTTCAAAATACAGTAAAAAGACAGAAAAGAGCTGATTGGCTGAGCTAGCGGTGGCTTGGGCTATCCCAGCCAATCAGAGCGCGAGCTACTTCTCCCATTATAGTCTATGGAAGATGGGCGCTCTGAAATTTTCGGCTCTCACGCCGTGGGGCATGAAGTATTAATCAAAAAATCATTTTGATTAAATGTAAAACATTATCAGATAAAGAGCAGAACCCTTCTTTACAAATAAAGCAGTTAAAAACCGGAACAACGCGTTTGTCGCCGAGACCGGCGCTACATGGGGAAATTGCAATAGAGAGAATCGCCAGGAAATACAGTAATTCAAATTTTTTTAAGCTATTCTCATTGGTCGCCATAAACCACCAATCAGAATGGAGCGAAAATTTGTCCCATTATAACCTATGGAGGAGAATTGACCAATCAGAATAGGGCGACAATGTCCCCATTATATCCTATGGAAAAAAAATTTGGGACCAATCATATTCAAAGGCGGGACAGTTCAAAATACAGAAAAAAATGAAAGAAACGAGCTGATTGGTTGAAGCGGCGGGCTCGTCCAGCTTAGCCAATTAGAGCGCGAGCACTTTCCTCATAGAGTTCTATGGGGAAAGGAAATTCTGAGTGCGCCTTTATTGGCTAAGTTAAAAGAGGGCCGTTATTTGGACCAATGGAGAGCGAGCGACGCTCCTAGGGTTTTCTATTGCAATCTGAAATAAAACGTACATGGCCGAAATCAAATTATAACACTACAGAAGTTGTACCGATGTGTATATAAAACGAATGATAATATGGGGGTAACGAAAAAAAAATATTGAATAAATAAAATCATGTTTATTTCTTTATTTTCGTTTGCCAAGGATCAATAGTATGGGTGCAACGAAAATAAATACATGTATGAAAAGCCCGTTCATACATGTGGCCCATAATTTCTTTTCATTCGATGGAAAATTCTTCCAACAGGTAAATGGAGCATCAATGGGGGCACGTTTTTCACCATCGCTTGCCAATATATATATGGCAGCATGGGAGGAGAAATTCCTATTTAGAGAGGATCATCCCTTTGCTAGATGTATACATTGGTATTCCAGATTTATCGATGATTTGATATTCTTGTGGGTGGGAGATGATGACTCAGTGGCGAATTTTGTAAAATATATCAATAGTAACAACATGAATTTGAGATTCACTCATGAACACAAATTCCAAACTATAGATTATCTAGATGTCACTTTGATCGGTAATGATGAATGCAATGTAGTTGTCAAACCCTTTCCCCAAGAATAAAGACAGGAATTCCATTTTTAAAAGGCCAGAGTCATGCCATCCCCCCCATGTCATCCGTTACTTGCCTGTTTGGGAGCTTATAAAGCACAAAACGAAATTGCTCCAATAATGAGGATTTTATGGATCAACAAAGGGCCCACGGAGCAACTCATACAGAGAGGATACACCACCAAAAATGTTAGATCAAGCCATTACAAAAGTTGAAAATACAAAAGGTTAGATTATTCTTAAAAAACATAGAGAGAAAATCCAATAATGACAACATCACGTTCTCGACTAGCTATAGTCGCCAATAAAACAGATAGTGAACACAATTAAAATGCATCTCCCGATTTTATAAAGTTTAATAAACAAATTAAGAATTTTCTGCAAACAAATGTTCGCTATATATCACGGAGGGCCCCACCATCGGATCCAGCTTTTCCCCAAGTTTCTTTTTCCAATGATAACATACAAACAATTGGCTTAGTGCCACTGGTTGTTTTAGATGTGGTCACAATGTATGTAACAACCTGTAAATACATCACGAAGACCACCATGTTTTACTTCCTTTAATAAAAAATAAGAGTTTTAAAATTAAAACCTTTATAAACTGTAACACCAAGTTTGTAGTATATTTAATAAGTTGTAGCTTGTGCAGAGAACAATATGTAGGTTGTACTACGGGGCCTTTGAAGGTCCCTTGTTCGCAACACTTGTCTGATGTCGGCAGGACGGATCTTTTTAAGTGCTCTGCGGTTTCTAAACACTTTGCCCAAAAACATCAGGGTAATTTGAGTTCCTGTCGGTAATAGGCATAGAGAAGGTCAAAAACTCAGTGCGAGGTGCAGACTTACATAAAAAACTTTTGGCACGAGAGGCATGGTGGATCTTCAACTTGGAATGAATGTACGCCAAGACATTCAATATCATTACTAGTTGGCAACATAAAGGGTTAAAAATTGGGACTTTAACCTAAATGAATATAAATACATCTTAAAAACTAATTTTCAGTGGTAGTATACGGTTAATCATTGGGTCTTCAATTCAAGCAACCCCCCTTTTTTCTTTTAATCTAGTTTGGATGGGATTTTTCCAGGTGTTAAATCATTCTGTCTATTTAAATTGTTTACGATTATGTTGGCCCGAATGGGTCGTGGTCGATATTCGACCATCACGAAAAATAGTCAAGGTCATGGAGATTATGATCGTGCCCATTAAAGTCTAGGGGGAAGCAACAACACCTTCATTTTACCCCAAAAACAGGGCTGGAGAAGGGGGAATTAAAATCCCCCCAAAGTAAAATGGGTACTCTACATCTTAGGCAACAATTTAGGTTAAAAAAGCCACAAAAAAAAACTCAAGACCTTTCATTCCTGTCTGTCCCACAGCATGACCCTTAAAATTGCATGACCCCCAAAAATTAAAAAATGCCAGAAGGGTAGATTTTTAAAACCCATTTTAATTGAACTGGGCATGAATATCCCTGCCTGGGAAACCGCATGACCCCAAACCGCATGCCCGCCCTTTAAAAATGCCAGAAAAAGGGTCTTTCAACCACCCATTTTTGTTTTTATGGACAGACTATCCCCGTCCCGGGGCCCCCCAAAATGAGCCCCAAACCTGCATGACCTCAGCTTAAAAAGTGCCGAAAAAGGAGTCTTTCAACCCCCATTTTAGTTTCCTGGACTTGACTACCCTTTGGGCCCCCAGCAGAGCCCCAAAACCCGCATGACCCCCAATTTTAAAAAATGCCGGAAAAAGGAGTCTTTCAAAACCCCCCTTTTATTTTTATGGCATAACGTCCCCTGGGACACTTCCCCCCCGTATGAGTTTGGACAATTATTCACTTGGAAAACTGGGGGTTAACGTCCTGTTTCACCCTTTTTTCTTGGCATTCTTTTTCTATTTTTCTCAAAGCGGAGGGGAAATTGTCTCTTTCTTTGTTTTTGTCCCGGCTCCATACCCCCATGCCCTTGAAAAACCCCTTTCTGGTCAAGTTTCCTGTCCTCCCTTGTAAAAATTCGAGGGAATTTTTTTTTCCATATTTTGTACATGAATTTTTTAGTACTTTAAATTTTTAGAAAACACATTTTTTAAAAAGGATAATCCCCCATGTCTTTGTTTTCTTTTTTAAAATTTTAAAAAATGTTGTTCAATACAGGGATTTATGCTCTTTAAGTCTTTAAAACAAGTCATTTTGGGGAATATGGTCCAATTAAAAATCTCCTACCAGTCCGTTTTTTGACAGCACCATCACCCTTAGCCACTTTGACAATTGTGAGATCAAATGTCTGTTAGAAACAACTTTTTTATAATAGGCCGTATATACCCATTCACAGAAAATGCCCCCCCCAAAAATTTAAAACATGACCCCTGACCCACTTTTGCAATTTAAAAACAAATGTCTGTTTGAAACAAAATTTTTTTTATATGGACCCATGTTTTGCTCATGTAAAAGAAAATGCCCCCCAAAATTTAAAGCATGACCCTGAGCCACTTTGGACAATTGTGAAAACAAATTTTCCTGTTGGGAAAAAAAATTTTTTTTAAAATAGGCCCTGTAGTTTTTGCTGCTTTTTCAAACCCGCATGACCCCAAAAAATATAAAAAAGACTTCTCAGCCCACGGTTAAAAATTGTGAGGGAAAAATTGCCATTTAGAAGCCAAATTTCTTTTCCCAAAGGACCATGTTATTGCTGAAATCTCAAAGCAAAAAAATGCCCCCAAAAAATTATAAATATGATTTTCTCACCCCACTTTTAAAAAATTGTGAGGGGAAATCCCATTTAAAAAAGCCACTTTTCTTTTCCCCAAAAGGACCAGGGATTATTGCTGATCTCACGGGAAACATGACCCCAAAAAATTATAAATATAAACTTCTCCGCCACAAATTAAAAAATTGTGAGGGAGAAAATCCCAAACTTAGAAGGGCCACTTTTCTTTTCCCAAAAGGGGGACCTTAATTATAGCTGCTCACAGCAACATAAACCTAAAAAACCATTGACAATGCGAAAACTTCTAAAGTTTAAAGGGGAGAAAAATTGGAAAAAGGTTTTTGGGTAAAGGAAACCTTGCTTCTTTTACGGGTCTCCTCACAGCCAAAACCAGCAAAATTTAAAACTGTTGGGAAAAAAAATTTTAAAAAATTGCAGTAAAAATAAATCATTTTAAAAAACTTTTTTTCAAGAGGACCTTTTCTGTTGAGGGAAGGTAAAGTAGCCGGCAAAAAACCCGGGGGGCCTCGGAAATTGGGCCCACAACATAAAACCCAGGATCCTTTCCCTGATTCATCTTGAGGGAAATTTCAAACGACCCAAACTTTTTCCCTGTGGAAAGCCGGAGGCGTTTTCTTAATGATTCCTCCAGCTGTGCTAAAGGACCGTAGTTAGGGACGCGGGCCCTGCGGGGCGGGGAACAAAACATCTATGGCTGGCGAGCGAGCCCCGGGGCCATTCGCCCAATTTTGGGATCCCCAGAAGTCTTTTGGGGTTCCGGGAACCCACTTTCCCAAAAAATCGGTTTTGAGCGCAGATAGTCTTGCACCATGATTTTTAAGCTTTCTCTGTGTGTTGGATGTGGGGCCCTGAAATTCTTTGCATTGGTGAGGTGGTAAAAAAAAGTTTTCCCAGAGGTCACCCATTAGGTTTGCCCCCTTTGCCTGCGGGCTGCTGTTTGGCTACGGTTTTTCTTGGCACTCTATGCTGTCACGTCGCTGAGTTGTTCCACCGGACATTTGAAAAACTGAAGCAGACGCACGATGTCCCATTTGATAAAATCAAAGGTCTCCATTTCCTGCATTTTACTCTCTTTTTGGGGGTGGGTGGAAAGGGAAAAGTGCTGAGTTTTTTTTTGTACCGGGGATCCAGGGGGGGCCCCCCCCAGTAACTTTTTGGGTTCCCCCTTTTTGAGGGCCCTTTTAATGCAGGTTTCCATGTTGGGGGAAAATTTGGAGCATCCAAGCACTCATGGAGAGATGGACCCTTTGTTTTCCCCCCGCCCGGGGTTTCGGGGGGGCACTTAAAAACTGATTTTTCCTCATCTTCCTCCCCCTTTAAATTGGTTTTGGGGGTTTTTCTGGGAAAATTACCCCCTCCTCCTTCCCCCCTCCGCTGCCCCTGCACAGTTTTCAACACAGCCCTGATTTGGGCCCCTGAGATGTTTGCCCCCAAAAGAGCTGATGCACTCCCTTTGCCCTCCCCGGGAAACCCCTAAACCACTCCCTAATGAAGACCGATAAAATTGGAAACTGTGGGGCCTTTGGGGGAAATTGAGAGAAAAAGGGCTCCATTTTCCGAATCTGTGTCCGTCTCCTCCTCCGCCCGCTGGCGGGATCTGTTGTTTCGAGTGCCCAAACGACTTTCCAGAACTAAGATAACCACAATGGTCTGCTGGAAAAAGGGCTTCGTCCGCATTTCCTTTTTTGGTTTGGTTCCCTTAAAAAACGGGCAAGGATGGTGCAGAGCTCTTTCACCCTGCCTCCACTCTCGGTGGCTAACCCACCCCAGGCCCCACCGCTGCTTGTCGGGCCATGTTCACTTCGTACGGGCGAAAAGGGCCCATTGCGCTGCTGCCCCCCAATCGCTGGGGCTGTGGGGGGGGGAATTTCCCAGGTGTTCCCAACGTCAACAAGGAGGGGTTTGACGGGAAGGGCCAGCTGTTGTGCAACGCGGGCCAGGGGGGGAAAGAAGGGGGTTTGCAAACGGGAAGTGCGAACTTAAAATTCGACCCTTTCCCTCAGCGGGGAAAGGTCCAGACCCGGGGTTTTAACTCTTTAAAAATTTTCGGGGACGACAAGGTTAAATGACATGTGCCAGGAAAGGGGTTTGTGTTTCCACCCTCCCGATTTAAGGGGGGCCCCAGAAATATTTCGCCATTATCGCACCCCACCTTCCCTGGCACGGGTTTTCTTTCACCGGGCCAGCGTTTGGGTCCCGTTGTGGGACCGTCCACAGCTTTCCCCCGGAAACCCGTGTGGGGGACGGTCTCCAATTTCAGATTAATTTCAAAACGGCCTGGTTTTTCTGGGCACGTGATGCCACCAGAGGGTTGGGGGGGAAAAAGGGCCCCGCCCCCATCCCTGAGGTTTTTTAAGAGCGTGGCCAGCTTTAGAGCCACCGTCACCCCCAGAGCATCCACCAAGTCAAAAAAGTGAGCTGGTTTCCGGATTTTAAACGGCCTTTGGGCCCTGCTTACTTTTCCATGTGTCGGTGGTCAGATGGGCCTTTTCCCGGCCAAAAGATGCAGGGGCAACGCCCCTTTAAATTTTTGATGACAAATGGCTGGGCCCGGGGGAGGGGCGGCTTTTTTTTGGGAAAAAAAATGCCTTCCGGCAATTTTGGTATTGGGGGGAGGCAAGGGGGTGACGTGGCCCGGGAAAAAATTTGGGGTCCAACCCGATGGAAAGGCAACCTTTCCAAGGCCAAAAAACCCGGCAATTCCGAATTAAAGGGTTTTTGGCTTTGGGAAAGGTTTGGGGTTTTTGTGTTTCTTCTGTTCCAAACCTGGGGGGACAGAAGGCTGGTGCTTTGGGGCTGGCCGTGTAAGGCGTGCAGGTCGTCAAACTGGTGGAAGGAGAAGGGGTTGGGGTGGGTCTTGGTTTGGTTTCCCCGGGGTAATCAAAGGGGAAAGGTGGAGGGTGGGAAAAGGGGGGTGAAACCCTGAAACCCCTGACTCTGAGAGCATGGGCAAACTGAGGAACGTTGGTTGGGGCGGAGGAGGAGGAGCCCGGGGACAGAGGGTGTGACAGTGGTTGGAGGGCCCCCGGGGTTGGTCTGGCCTTTTTTGGCCCAAATGTTTTTCCCCCATTTTAAATCATGCATTCGCTGGGAAAGGGACAGACATGTTTGGTGGTTAAAACCCCTAAGGTTCTTGCCTCTACTTATGCTTTTTCGGGAAAGGGGGGGATATACATCACTGGGTGAAAAACAGAGGCTTTTCTCAAAGAAGGGCCCAAAGGGTTGGGGAAAAAGGGCCCGGACCTTTTTTATGGCGATAAGCGAGGAGTGGGGTTTTCGTGACCCTTGGGTGGCGGGAAACATATCAAGGCCCGGGCTTCTGCGACGCCCATCCCTTTTTTTAGGCGAAAAACCCCTACTGTCACTACCCCAAACGTTTATCCTCCCCCAGTGATGAAGCGCCCCGCAAAGCAAAATTTTGCTGAAAAGAAAAAAAGTTGGATCAGCAAATGTCGTCATCATCCAAAAACACAAAGGGGACTTTGTCGTTTCCCGGGCAAATTTTGCAACCCGGACTGCGGCTTTCGCAAAAGGGACGCAAGGGCGTTTGCCGACCGCCCGGGTTTTTTGCCGAATTTAAAGGGGGTTCCTTCTCCTCCTCTGGAAATTTATCAGAAAAGGGCTCAAGCAGAGAAAATTTATCATCTTTGGCCCCTTGAACTTTTGACTTTTCCTTCTGACCCCCAAACCCCATTTTGTCATAAAGGGTCTTCAGGAAAAGGGGTTAAACCACAGGGTGGGGTACAGATTTTTACATTTGGGGGTGCTTCTGTTTTGGGGCGGATGCTGATGAAGCCCCGAGACGACATTTGGGGGCCGTACCGGGGGAGGCGAGGAGGAAAACTGCTGGTTTAAAGGGTTGCATTAACCATGAAGGGGAAAAATTTTGGCCCACCTGTTCGTTACTGAGATTCCCCAGGGCCCGACCCAGCGATGTAAGGGCCTTTGGGCCCCGAAAAAGAATTTCCCCTGGCATGCGTGTTGTCCCCCACACTGGGAAGGGAGGCCCACCTTTCCCCGTTCCCCCTACCTCCATGTCCACCACCCCCCTTTTCTCGCTTACCAACCCGAAAATTTTTGCTCCATGTTTAGAAAAATTTTCAAATTTGGAAAGGGAAAGGAAGAGTTTTGGAAAGTCTCTTATTAAAAAACGGGGAAAAAAACAGCTATTTCAAATTTCCTCAAATCAAAACAAAAATTTCTGTATTACATTTTAAATTTTCCAAAATTAAACTACAACAAAGCGGGCCCGCGCCAACTGAAAAAAAAAAACGTATCTGAAATGATTCGGGTAAAACAGGGTAAATTTTTTGGGACCTTTTTTAATTCACCTGTTTGGGGGGGGCAAAAAATTGCTGTATTTTACAAATTTTTCAAGGTGCCTCAAAGAACAAAGCTATAGTGGGGCCAAAAATGGGAAAAAAAAACGTATTGGAAATTTTTTTGGATAAAATAAAAGGGATTTTTGGCACCTTTCAATTCACCTGGGTGACTAAAAAATTTGCTGTATTTACATTTAAATGCAAAGGGGCCTCAGGGGAACAAAAAATGTAGTGCGCCAAAATTAAAAAAACCCCATATCTGTAAAGTATTCCCGGGTAATAAAAAGTTTTTTTTTTGGCACCAACAATTCACCCGTTTGGGAACTACACAATTGGCCTTTGGGTTTTAAATTTAAAATTTCAAGGGGCTTATTTAACAAATCTGGAAATGGGCAAAAGGGCAAAAAAAAAACCTTTTCGTTTAAAGTATTCGGATAATAAAAGGGGATTTTTTTTGGGACCTATCAATTCACCTGTGGCCCCGGGTAAAAATTTGCTGTTTTCAAAATTTTAAAAACAAAGTAGATCTTCCAAAAAAGCTGGGGCCCACGCCCAAAGTGAAAAAAAAACGTATCTGAAATGTTTTTCGGATAATACGAGGGATTTTTTTTACCTTCAATTCACCTTTTGGTGACTACAAAATTGTGTTAAATTTTCCCTTTAAATTCAAGGTGCTCAATGAAAAAAAGCGTAGTGCGCCCAAAATGAAAAAAACAAAGTATCTGAAATTAAAATTTGGATATTACAAAAATATTTTTTTTGGGAAACCCTTTAACCTGTGGTACTACAAATTGCTGGATTATAATTTAACTGCAAGGGTGGATATATTTAAAAAAAAGGTGGAATGGGCAAAAATTTAAAATGAAAAAACCTGTCTGAAAAAGTATACTGTAATTAAAGTGGAGGGTTTTTTCCCCCCCCTAAAACCAAAAGAAAACCCCAGTTCTAAAAAAAGATGTTAAATTTTAAAATAAATTCAGGATGCCCAATATCCAGGGAAAAAAATTTTTAAAAAAAAATGTTAAAAATAAAGCTGTTTTCAATTTTCTTTCACTAAGTCTTGGTGAACTTTTCCAGTAATTTTTTATAAGCTTGTCTGTATTCACCCACGCCCCCCCCCGTCCTCCCCGTAACTTTACAGTGGTAGATGCTGCTTTAAAATTCTCTACCTAACTATATAAAATCTTCCAATCTCTAATCTAACTAAGTTGTAAGGATCACAGCTAACAGTAGAGCTTTCTCTGTGGAGGAATAGAATAATTTCGCTGAGCTGGTTGGACACAGGCAGAGCGCACTTTCTACTGCTATGAGACGCTGAGAGACACTGAGGCTGAACAGGAAGCACTGTTCTATGTAAAACAAGGTCATGTGATTTTTCCAGCCAATCGCAACCATACACATCCCAGTCATGACGTCACACACACATCTCACCCTGCTCTATTCTGTAAGCTGATTTGCTGGCCGCCAAAATGACAGGAAGCGCCGAAAATGGCGCGATCTTAATAGACGATGCACAGATTTTAACCTAAATTATCACATGATCTAAAAATTTCGAACAACATAAAAACTGTGCCGATTTCAACTTTCTCGATCATAATCGCTCAACACTATTTAAATGTGAAGTTGTAGAGATGACGTTACCATGAGTAAGGGTCATGTAACCTGAAATGCGTCGGTCAGAGTCATCCATTGTCCAGCCCACATCGTGGTCTCCTGTCTGTGTGTATGTTTAGCCATTGTGCGACTGCTTTTAAGATGTCTTCAATAAAGAGATGGTTATTTTAAGAAGATCCGACTGCTCCTGACTCCTCAGGTCTTAGTGCTGATCCACACACGTTGTAGGCCAAAGAGTGGCACAATGACACAGTGTGGAGTTGACGGTGTCACGGTTCACGCCGCGGTTCCCTGCCTTGGGCCGTCGGCGTGTCGTGCCTTCCTGTGCTTGCCTGTCCTGTCCTGTTCTGTTGCTTCCTGGGTTCCTGCGTGTGCTCTGTTCCTCTTAGGGTGCGCGCGCTGCAGCTTCCTGTCTTTTATAGGTTACTTGTCTCTGTGTACTTCCTCTTTACCTCTTACCCCTGCCTATAAGAGGAAGTTCCTGCCTCTGCTCTGGGTCAGTTCATTGCAGTCTGTTGCTGTGTCCAGCTGCTTCCCATCTTGAGCTCCTGCCAGCATCTCAGGTCTGCTGTTGGAGTCTTTAACCCCTGAGATGCTGGTCCAGTGTCTTTGTCATCTGAGCTCCCGGCCGTCCGTCCGTCGTGTCTGTGTCTCCTGTATCCTGCCATGTTCCTGTCCTGTATGTGCTCTCCCGTTCCTGCCGTGTTCCCTGGTCTTTACCTGATGTGTCACCCATCCAGTTCCTGCCGTATCCTGTGGTGCTATGTGTACGTTTAACCCTCCTGTATCCTGCTGTACATGTTCCTGTGTTCCTGTATTCCACCGCCTGGATTCCTGTCTTGCACCCCGGCTGTCACCGCAGGTAGCCACGTCAGGGGTAGTGACCTGGGGGTTCCGCAGCCAAGTCCATCCCGCTTTGCGGCGGGCTCTGGCAAAGACCAGGGGCCCCTTAGACTCCACTCCCTGGCGTGGTCCTCCAGCAACCACCTCACCTGCGGTGATCACAGAGGATCCACACCCGGATGTCAGCGGTCGGCGCCTCGGCATACGTCTGTCAGCGCTGCCCCGTTACAGACGGCATCAACAGCAGCAGCAGCATGAGGTCAGACAGTGGCACAATGACATTCTGGAGGTGGCAAAACAGTAGTAGGCCACAGAGTGGCACAATGACAGAGAGTGGAGGTGACGGTGGCAGCAGCATGAGGTCAGACAGTGGAACAATGACATTCTGGAGGTGGCAAAAACTGGAGTAGGCCACAGAGTGGCACAATGACAGAGAGTGGAGGTGACGGCGGCAGCAGCATTAGGTCAGAGAGTGGCACTATGTCATTCTGGAGGTGGCAAAAACAGTAGTAGGCCACAGAGTGGCACAATGACACAGTTTGGAGGTAACGGCAGCAGCAGCATGAGGTCAGACAGTGGCACAATGACATTCTGGAGGTGGCAAAAACTGGAGTAGGCCACAGAGTGGCACAATGACAAAGAGTGGAGGTGACGGCGGCAGAAATAACAGCATTAGATCAGAGAGTGGCACAATGACATACTGGAGGTGGCAAAAACTGGAGTAGGCCACAGAATGGCACAATGACAGAGAGTGGAGGTTACGGCGGCAGCAGCATGAGGTCAGAGAGTGGCACAATGACATTCTGGAGGTGGCAAAAACAGTAGTAGGCCACAGAGTGGCACTATGACAGAGAGTGGAGGTGACGGCGGCAGAAGCATGAGGTCAGACAGTGGCACAATGACATTCTGGAGGTGGCAAAACAGTAGTAGGCCACAGAGTGGCACAATGACAGAGAGTGGAGGTGATGGCGGCAGCAGCATGAGGTCAGAGAGTGGCACAATGACACAGTGTGGAGGGCACGGCAGCAGCCACAGCAGCAGCATGAGGTCAGGCAGTGGCACAATGACATTCTGGCGGTGGCAAAACAGTAGTAGGCCACAGAGTGGCACAATGAAAGCGAGTGGAGGTCACAGCAGCAGCAGCATGAGGTCAGACAGTGCAAAATGACTTTCTGGAGGGGGAAAAAAGGAGTGGCCCAAGTGGCACAATACACAGTGGGAAAGGTAACGGCAGCAGCAGCATAGGTCAGGCAGGGCACAAAGACTTTCTGGAGGTGGCAAACAGAGTACCCAGTGGCACAATGACAAAAAGGGTGAAGGTCACCACAGCATGAGGTCAGACGTGGCACAATTACATTCTTGAGGGGCAAAACAGTAGTAGGCCCCAAGTGGCAAAATTCCCGAGAGTTAGGTCACAGCAGCCCAGCATAGGCAGCAGGGGCAAATGACATTGTGGAGGTGGAAAAACTGGTTACCACAAGGGCAAATGAAAGGGAGGGACGGGGGCGGGAGCAACACATGACCAGAAGGGCTCAAGACTTCAGGGGGTGGCAAACAGTTTTGGGGCCCCAAGGGGCACAATACAAAGGGAGGTCACAGCACACACTGAGGAAAAAACAGTGGCACAATGACTTCTGCAGGGGGGCAAAAACGGGAGAAAGCCAAAGTGGACAATAAAAAGAGAGGAGGTGACGGCGGCAGAACAACACATGAGGTCAAGAGGGGGCAAAAGACACGTGTGGACCCCACGGCACCACAACAGCAGCACAGCATGAGGTCATAAAGTGCACTTGACAGGTGGGGGGTGGGTGGCAAATACCATCCCTGGTAAAGTTTGTGGGGGCAGATGGGAAACTGTCAGCAGATGTGGGGCACAGGGGGGTGGGGGGCATCAAACGTGTCTGAGGCGGGTAGCTTAACCCGACCATTTTTTTCCCACATTTTGGGGTGGGCCAAATGGTGATGTAGCTGACCCCTAAGGCATTGGGGGGTAGAAACCGGCCGACCACGCCTGATTAATCTTGACAAAGGTCATCGTTTCCACATTCCCGGGACAACGGGGCTGCTGCTGTTGCTGCGGCGGCAGGAGGACCACCCCATCTAGTCACGTTTTTTCCAAGGGCCCCCGATGGTGACGCGCATGTGTTTACGCAGGGCCCTGGGGCCAACTTAGCCCCTGGCCCGCTTCACTTTCTGCCACGGGGTTCTACATATACCCATATTCGCTCCCCGGTGTCTTACAAAGAACTGCCACAACGCCGAGTACGATTTTAAAAACCGCAACGCCCGCAATGATGATACACCGGGGGTGGCCTCGCTGACCCCTGGGTGCACTTTCTTGACCTGGAAACGGGTTTTTTTTCCCCGGGGCCCCTGGGGTCCCGACCTCACACTGGGGTGCTACCAGCGACCACGGCCACACAACCCATTTGCTGGTGCGCCCTGCCACCGCAAGCTGACGCCCTCTTCCCTACGGATGAAAGGGGCCCTTGCCCCACCCCCCCAGTCGGGCGGCTACATCACACTATTTGTGTTTCATCGTCACCTTTCCCATCCCGGGCTTGGGATGCAGAGCTGACCCCTCACAACAGACCCCCATGCCCCTCCCACACTATACTTTTTTCCCCCACTGCAAAAGGGGGTATTTGGGCCCCATTTTTTCCGCCAAGTAGCTGCTTTACTGCCCAACCAAATTGTTACCTCGC
>JAODAL010024283.1:0-60875 GCA_025379985.1 Phyllomedusa bahiana | reverse complement strand
ATGCATTAAAATGAACGTGTTGCCCCGACTTCTATATCTATTTCAGACACTCCCACTTAAATTGCCCAACTCCTTTTTCACTGATTTGAACAGATGCTTTAGGCAATTTATATGGGCGAACAAGAAACCGAGGATTGCTAGAAGTGTCTTAATTAGAAGGAAGGAACATGGTGGCCTGGCACTTCCGGACCTGAGGTCCTACTATTTAGCGGCAACATCTGTCCGTGTTGTAGATTGGTTCCACTGTCGTTGCTCAAAGCAGTGGGTACACATAGAGGAACAGATATGTAGGAGGACGTTGTCCTCTCTCCCCTGGCTACTTCCATACTTGCCTGGTATTAGGCTACTTCACTTGCCCTTGGTTACACAGCTTACACTCTCAATATTCCGCTCTTTGGGAAAGCAGTATGGCCTATACTCCCCAGGTGGCCCAATGATCCCTATCAAGGAGATCCCAGGGATCCCCATCACCTCGCGCTGCCTCTTGTATGGTGGTGAAGGTCTTCAACAGCCACTTAGAGTGGGGGACTTTGTTCAGCATGCGGCCTTTAAATCGTATGAAGACAGCGTTCTACCCCAATTCCGCACCCCAAACACTTGGCTACAGTTTCAACAGATTAAGCACTACTTTGAAACTACCAAACTTAGATTGAACTTTACCCGTGCCCTCACTGGCTTTGAACAAGTGTGCGGCCAAAGGCAGCAGCCAACCCATCTTATATCTACCCTCTATAATATGATAGTCGAGTCTCAATCCAACAGTCAGCCGTCATTCCGGAATGCTTGGGAGCTAGAACTGAGGTGCTCGTTTACGGAGGAAGCTTGGTCTAAGGCTTACATTCTGTCTACTAAGACTTCGGTCTCGTGTAGGATACAGGAGCTTAATTATAAAGTGCTCTCACGATGGTATCGTGTGCCCAAACTTTTGCACTCGATCTACCCAAGCGTTCCGGACATCTGCTGGAGGTGTGAGAAGGAGACAGGGTCTATGACACATGTATGGTGGGGATGCGAGGTACTTCAGCCATTCTGGGGAACAGTTATAAATATGATCCATGCGGTCACTGGTGTGATGCTGCAGAATTCGCCGGAGGTTTTATTGCTCTTCATGATACCCCTGAGTTTGAGAGCGCTGAAGGGAAGCTTAATTACCTTCCTTTTGGCAGCGGCCAAATCATTGGTTCCTAGGAAATGGCGTTCTGTGCAGCCTCCCACTGTGGCTGAGTGGTTCAAAGAAATATTCTATCTCCAGCGCATGGAGGAGTTGAAAGCTGAAGCCACTCAGACAAAAGACCAACACCTGAGAAGGTGGATGGGATGGGTAGCATTCACGGGTACTGACGCCTATGGGTCGAGGGCGCTTGGAAGCTAACCTCCTATGTTTGCGGGGTAACGATGGCCCCGCTCTAGCCGTTATTGAGGGGACGACTTTCCCGGGGATCTGAAATCATTTTACTACTTCTTCTGTCAAGGATGTGGAGTGTGCGCGGTCGCCTTGCCCAGTAGTTTTGCCTTTTATGTTGTTTAGCTCTTTATTGATTGTCTCACCAATACTGGATACTAGCAGGAAATTGCTCTCATTCTACTCGACCTGAATGTCTTTGTAGATGCCTACCTGTCTGTTGCTATATGGACAATGATGTTTTGCTATATATGTGACGCTGGAGCAGTTGACATGAAGCACAAGAAACCGTCACATTATAGTCATTTGTTATACTGTATTAATATGCTAACTTGGAATGATAACTATTTCTACACTTCACTTGGATCATTTCCTGTTGTATTGATGTTATGCCATTTATATATTTCTTCAATAAAGCTGCTTTTCAAAAAAAAAACAAAAAAAAAAACTACCAGCTTTGTAGCGTGTTACAATGGCGTGTATTTTACGGTACAGAACAACAGAAAAACTTGTAATTAACCTTCGGTTGTGAATTATGCTACAGGCAAAATGTCTTTTTTGGCGATGAAAAAGACGGTTTCTTTTAGTCACCACAACAGCAGAACAACGCTTAATTAACCCTTGGATGTAAATTGCGCAAAAGAATTGAGCAACCAAAAACTACCAGCTTTGTAGCGTGTTACAATGGCTTATATTTTACGTTACACAACAAGAGAAAAACTTGTAATTAACCTTCAGTTATGAATTATGCTTCAGGAAAAATGTCTTATTTGGCGGTGAAAAATACGGTTTCTTTTTTTTTTTAAACTTCTTTTTATTAAACCTTAAAGTGTAGTGATTACAAAAAGGTGCAAACAATATAAACATTTCAACATCTTCATTCCACCACATATTTTTAAACTGACGGGCCATCAACTGAAAAACACAAGAACCAGTTATAAAGGCATCCCATGTAACCTGAGATTAAACTTTACTTAGCTTCTTGTTTGGCCCCTTTTATCTGGCAAAGTGTGTATCCAAAAATGGAGTAAAGAGGGGACCTGTTACCCTAGTAGTCTTGGGCAGTCGATCTCAGCAACACTAGTATCTCTGCTACAGTGCCATTTATTTATCTCTTAAGAACCTCCTGGCAGCCTCTTCCGCCGAGTCGTATGTTACCACTTGTCCATTGTCGTGCACTCTTAGCTTTGCTGGATACAGCAATTGAAAGCGGATGTTTCTTTCATGAAGGAATGTACAGACCGGGTGGTACGCCTTGCGTTTCAGGGAGACCTGTGTGGAAAAGTCTTGAAACATTAAAATTCGTTCACCTTGCACTTTTAGTTCTCTCTTTTGTCTGTAGGCCCTTAGGACCTGTTCCTTGATCGTCCAATTATGGAAGCGAGCAATGAAAGGCCTAGGCCTACCCCCTTGGTCCCTTCGAACTCCCATCCTGTGGACACGCTCCACCAACAAGGGATCTTTAGGTAATTCCAACTCCAAAGCATTCGTCAAATCATTCGTAAGATAGGTAGCCAAGGTATCTAGGGTAATCGCCTCTGGAATACCGATAAATCTGAGGTTATTCCTCCGTTCCCGATTTTCCAGGTCCTCCAGTTTTTCCTTTATTGCGTCAATGGTGGTCTGGTGGGAGGTGGAGGCGCCATTAAGTCTGACCACGTCTTCTTCCATTGTAGTCGTCCGTGATTCTAATTCTTCTAACTTCTGTGAGTTTGTTGTGATCTGCGATAGAGCTGCATTAATGGACGCTTGAATTAAATCAAACCGGCGATCAAGAGCTGGAAGAAGCAGTCGGGATACCTCTTGAGCTAGGGAGACTGCAGGGTGAGGCGTGTTAGTGGTCTCTGCCTCCGGGGAGTCCAGTTCAGCCTCTGTGGCGGTGTTGTTAGGGGTTGGTGATCTGTTTGCCATGTTTGGTTGATTGAAGAGGCGAGCTTTTGGGGTCTGTTTGTTTCGCTTAGTTTGCGTTGGTTTTTGTTGTTTGGAACCTTGTAGAGGTGTCGCAGAGGAGGAGCGAGTAACTCTTTGAGCTGTATGTTTTTGAACAGACCTGTCCATACTCTAGAGAGACCAACGAAGGTGATTCTTTTGCTTGTTGAAGTGATATACGGATCCAGTGAGGTCTCAGCTTTAATTCTGCCAGTAATACTCTCAGTTAATTGTAGTGCCTTTTGCGGGGCCTGGGTGAGACTAATCAGGTTACATCAGGAGCCTTCAAATGAGGTTTACATTATACTTGTTATACCCATAACATTGTCAGTAAGAATACGACGGTATAAGAGAGTATATCTGTTTTTAGGGTTTTTAGGTAAGTATGCACCAATAAGGCGGACTTCAGGTAGTGTTAGTTAGCAGACACTGGTTATAATGAGTGTGTTTGTCCAGGAGAAGGAGGGAAAGCAGGCAGGAAGGGAAGTTAGAAAGAGTCGCTAAGTCAAAAAGGGTGCCAGGTATTCTAAGCAGGAGTTAGCATAAGATGCGTGCAGGGGGATTGCAAGTGTGGCGACTCTCTATACAATGTACTCTCTCTCCGTGCAATGAAGAGTGTGAATGTGTGTACCTTAAAGATAGTGAACTAACTGTCTGCTAGTGAGTTGGAAAGAACAGTAAGGCCACCCTCTAGTAGTGGTTCGATTAATCTGAGTGTTTTGCTATATTCCTCAGTAAGGAGCATGATCTTCTACCGCCCTCTAGTGGTGTTGTCACTGTTGATGCTCCAAGAACAAAGAGTGGTGAAGAGGTATCTGTACTGTCTTTTTGTGTCTGGTATGTGAAAGGTGTCAGAAATGAGGGGTTTATCGCTCCGCAGTCCGACAGTTATAAGATTTTATCTTGCCCCCTAATGTATCAACGGGCCAGGACAGCAGTTAAAAGTGTGTCTGTGGTTTGTTAGTAGATGATTGGGGATATCCCAGTAAGGAAGCTTATATGGTTATTAGGACTTCTACACCATACATTGACAGCGCTTTTCAACAGTGAACTTATCAACTGTAACTTATATGGATTAACAGTGTCCTCGCCGAATATGGTGTTTGTCGCTACAGCAGATATACCAGTGTACTCGAACTGGCATTAGGTCTTCAGCCTGCCAGGCGCCGGCCCCTACTGCTGACGTAGTGGCGCGGTGGCGCGGTGACGTCACTTCACCGCGCCGCCTATGCAGGACCGCAGTAGCTGCCGGGAAGCGCCCGGGAACGGCAGGAGCGGCCAGGAGCTGGAGCGAGGCTCAGGTAAGTGGGTTTTTTGTTTTTTTTTATATATACATATAAGAAAGGGGGCCCTGACACTCTGGCTACATTTAAAAGGGGGCCCTGACACTCTGGCTACATTTAAAAGGGGGCCCTGGCTACAGCTAAAAAGGGGCCCTGACTACAGCTAAAAGGGGGCCCTGACTACAGCTAAAAGGGGAACCTGACTACAGCTAAAAGGGGAACCTGACTACAGCTAAAAGGGGGCCCTGACTACAGCTAAAAGGGGACCCTGGCTACAGCTAAAAGGGGGCCCTGGCTACATCTAAAAGGGGGCCCTGGCTACAGCTAAAAAGGGGCCCTGGCTACAGCTAAAATGGGGCCCTGGCTACAGCTAAAACGGGGGCCCTGACTCTGCCTACATCTAAAGGGGGCCCTGACTCTCTGCCTACAGCTAAAGGGGGCCCTGACTCTCTGCCTACAGCTAAAGGGGGCCCTGACTCTCTGCCTACAGCTAAAGGGGGCCCTGACTCTCTGCCTACAGCTAAAGGGGGCCCTGACTCTCTGCCTACAGCTAAAGGGGGCCCTGACTCTACCTAAACATAAAGGGGGCCCTAACTACCTACAAACTAAAGGGGAATCTACCTGCACACTAGCTAAAGGAAGCTCCTAACTATCTGGATACTACCTAAAGGGGCCTGCTTATCTACCTGGGGCTATTTACCTACCCACCCGTGGCTAGGTACCCACCAACCGACCTGGGGCCGGCCTAGCAACTTATCCAGCGGGGGTCTACCTATCTAAATAGGGCCTGTCTAATTACCTGGGGCCCTGCCCATTTGCCAACCTACCTAGGGTCTTGTCTACCAACCTGGTAATATAATTGAGAGGGCAGCAGCCCATAGTTGTAGCATTATCTCCAGGGGGTCAGTCCTCTTCCCCATCCTCCAACCCCTTAGGATATTCTGCCTCTAAGTTATGGCTTGTACCCTCTCTCCCACCCCTGGGAAGTTTGTACAGAGGTGGGAATAGGTAAAGAGATGCTGGAAAATTGAGGATTCTAAGATATTTGTGTGTAAATTCTGCAGGGATGAGTTATGGCCAGGACAAGTCATCATGGCGGTGTGGAACGGATGCAGAAGAAAAGGGATAAAGAACGACTCGAGAAGAGAACGACTCATGAGATAGGACGTCTCCGGTGAGTCCCTGATTTCAGGGGTTATTTTACTTCTTTACTGAATCAGTGCTGTATTCACTGTAATGTGATGTGACCCGAGCTGGTGTCTGTGGTCTCTATATGGCGGTGTTGTAGGTTATATTGGCGTTAGTATAGTGTGCACAACAAGAATACAACGAGAGTATGTGATCAAATATAAAACAATCTTTATTTCTATCAAAATACTTTTTAAAAAACCATACATGTAGAGGTATATATAGGAATGACCGATGTAACGGCAGGGGTTCCCCACGATAGGCTGTCTAAAGGGGATAACATACAGATGTATGCTGACAAGAAAGGTATATGTGCAACAATAAAAGTATTTGAAGCTACAATGCTTGGACACTTAGCATATGATAGTATAAATTCAAGTGAAGTAAACCCATAAGACATAATGCTAAGGCCATTCAAAAAGAGCTATGTAAATATAACACATATGCAAACAACGCCAGCACAACATATCATACCTAAGTGGCGGACAGCAAGTGGAGAAGCCCTGTCGACCCCGACGCGCGTTTCGCGTATTGTTGCTTCCTCAGGGGGTGAGATTTTTAATGCGCTTCCTCAATTGTTTAAATAGTATAGTTCCTAACTACTGCACCTGTGTTGCTCCTAGTGCATGCGTCGTGCTCGGAGGGACGGTGCACTGTGCCCCACTTCCGGCAGTCCCGCGCCACTGTGCGTGCCCAAGGAAATTATCCCGGACATGCGCGTCGCGCGTCTGGACACCGAAGTGATTGCCGGCCCCTATTCCCCGCACCAGGCATGCGCGTCAACACAGGCTATTTCGCGTCACACACAGCATCCTGCTCCAAATCAGAATGACAGAAGCGGGTACTGCATGATATATCTAGCTGCTGAGATATAACAGTATTTTTCAAACTCCATTATACCCTATATATCAAACCACGCATAATATCTCATATGACCACCCATAGTTAAATACATAGAAACATGGGAATATTTAACATTCATCATAATACAGCATATACTAGACAGGCTAACATGATTTTCCAAGTTATGGTGCCATGATGAAGTTTACATTTTTCTCTCTAGATCTTCAGAGTATGGAGAGTATATGCAGTAGAAGATGCGGTGATGTAGTAGGAACTGCCAACTGTTAATCAAAACATATAAGAAGAAATTAAAAATAAAATTTAAAAAAACAAAGGACAATCGTGGGAATGCAAAAATAGACTCAACAAAGAAAAATAATAAAACCAATCTTAAGGGGAGGATAAATAGGGGGGAAGAGAGCAAAAAGGGAAGGGAAAGAAAGAGGGTGCGAGAGACGGATTACAAAAAAGATGCAAAGCTCAATTTTTCGTTGAGCCCATTCGGGGTCATAGAATCTAGGGCCACAATCCACTTAGTTTCACGTTGTTCCAGGGCTCGCATTATATCACCACCCCTAATACCCAAATGGACTATATCAATGCCCCGTACTTTCAATAATGTGGGATCACAATTATGGTACCGCAAAAAATGTGTTTTAAGCTGACTGACATCATCGGAATTCCTAGCTGCTGATATATCGCGTATGTGTTCTCGTACACGTACTTTCAATTCACGTGTAGTTATTCCAATGTAGCTTTTTGGACAAGGACAACATGCCATATATACTACATTTTTTGTATGGCATGTGATGTAGTGTCGGATTTTGAATTCACGAATTCCATCTGATGTTAAAAAGGTGTCAGTCTTAACCATGTTACAACATGCGACACATTTTCCGCAAGGGAAGAACCTTGTTTGGGGCCTCCAGTACTGAATGGATTCCGATTTTGTACGATATAATGGCTTTTGACAAGGTGATCGCGTAAATTAGGTGCCCTCCTTGCTGTTAGTAGGGGGTATGTCGAAATCTCTTTTGATAGGATTGGGTCGGTTTTCAAAACACCCCAATGTCTATTTAAAATCTCTCTCAACTTAACCCATTGTTGGTTGTATGTTGTGATAAACCGAATATTATTATCACTAATCCTATTACTTGATCTCAACAATTGATTTCTGGGGGTTCTCTTAGCTCTTTGATAAGCTTTTTCAAGGTTCTTTTGCTATATCCACGTTGTATAAACCTTTCCTGTAGATCCCTAGCCTGACATTCAAACTTAGAATCAGCAGAGCAGATCCTACGCATCCTTAAAAACTGACCCGTAGGAACTGCTCTGATGGTAGAGGGGTTATGGAATGAAGAAGCGTGAAGCAGGGCATTAACGGAGCTTTCTTTCCTATATACGTCCGTCTGTATCATACCTACATCATCAACTTCAATAGATATATCTAGGAATTCGACCTTCTTCATTTCAGCTTTAAATGTGAGTTTAATATTCAAGGAATTGCTGTTGAGGTGTTCCATGAACAGAGCCAGCTGGGCCAACGACCCATGCCATAAAAATAGCACGTCATCGATGTACCTCAGCCAGCACTGCACATGTTCCACCCCAACAGCATTCTCTTCCTGGAAGATCTGCCTTTCCCAATAACCCAAAAAGAGATTAGCGTATGCCGGGGCGCAGGCCGCGCCCATAGCTGTCCCCCGACATTGGATGTAGAAATTGTCCCTGAAGACAAACACATTATGTGTTAGTATGAATCTTAATAGATCAAGAATTAGATTGCCCAGATCTGGATCAAAATCACTTGCCTTTAGAAAGAACTCAACCGCGGTAAGACCATCATCATGGCAGCTGCTTGTATAAAGGGCTTCGACATCTGCCGTAACCAGGTATGTACCTGGCTCAACATAGATCCCATCAATCCGCCTCAATACGTCGGTCGTGTCCTGCACGTAAGATGGTAATAACTCGACAAGGGGTTTCAGATAATGGTCTATAAATTTACATATAGGATCACACAACCCTCCTATCCCGGACACGATCGGACGTCCCGGCGGATTGATGGGATCCTTATGGACCTTTGGAAGAAAGTATAAGGTTGACATTTTGGGCGATTTCACCAGAAAGCTCTCATAGATTTTCTTGGGGATAATACCAGCTTCAAATGCCCGTTCTACTATATCCCTAAGTTCTTTGATAAATCTATCAGTTGGATTAGAATGGATCTTTTTATATGTATGTCTGTCCCGTAACTGGTGGAATGCCTCCCTTTCATATTTGTCAACCGGCCAAATCACTACATTTCCCCCCTTGTCGGCAGGTTTAATTAGTACATCTTTCATGTTCTGTATTTCTGTCAGTGCTTTTCTTTGGGAAACAGTAAGATTATCATTCCAACATCTGGAAGATAAACGCCTCATCTCTGCAGTTACCAGTCTCACAAATATCTCTACCTGTGGACATAGAGACAAGGGGGGAAATTTAGTCGACTTAGGATACAGACATGAAGGAAAATTACCTGTTTGTGTTCTATCACTTTGTTATTGGTATAATTCCTCCAGAATCGCAATCGCATCTCTCTCCTCCTCAGTGAACATCAGATCATGATTTTCTTTCTTAGCGTGTAATTTTTTAAAAATAAGTTTCCTCGCAAAGAGGTGCAGGTCTTTCAACGCTGTGAAAAAATTAAATGTGTTAACTGGTGAGAAGGTTAGTCCTAAACTCAACACTTCATCTTGTGCCTCAGACAGCACATGGGAGGATAGGTTAATCACCTTTAACTTCCTCCTTGTAGATCTATTTCTTCCACGAGGAGGAGGAGCTGCGCCGCGAACGGAGGAATTTCTTCCTTCATTAGATTGACCACCAATATCCACTTGATTACCATTCAAATGGTCTCTCCGCATCTGGGAGTAGCTTTCATGTGATCTCATAGAGGATATCGATCCAGATCTTGACCGGGATTGGGATCTATTCGATCTCCATCTATATACTCTCCCTGATTGCAGATCATTCACATCTCTTTGGAATTTTTTAGATTTTGTATCACAGATTTCTTTTTCCCATTTACTGATCTCTTTGTCTAAATCAGAATGGAATTTATCCATATCTTCTGTGGACAACATTGTCCTCATTTTAGATTGTATATCTGTCATCTCTTTCTCAATACTCTCCAATGATGCTGTATTGGCTTGGATAAGTAATTCCATAAAGCCTTTTGAACAGTTATTAGCCAATCCCTCCCATTTTTCTTTGAAATTTTCATCTTCAACAGGGAAGGAAGGAAATACCCGCACCCGGAGGCCTCGTGGTATAAGACCTCTTGACATATATCTCTCCATGAACGCTTTATTCCACCAAAGTCTTAATCTCCTATGGAGAAGTTCTTTCCAATTCATTTTGAGGTCTCGAATTTCCACATTGTCCTCATTTAAAATCAAATTCGAGTCATCCTTAAATAATTTGAGAGCCCAGGACTGATCCCGGATCTGAAATCCATACTCTGATTAGAGCAGGGCACTGTGAACAAAACACAGATATATGTCACAATCAACCAACAAAGTACATTGCCCCGAATGCTCATAAGGCTGAGCCTATAAAGTGTCTGGCCCCCTTTCATAACAAGATCACTCTCAAAGACATAGTATGCACAACAAGAATACAACGAGAGTATGTGATCAAATATAAAACAAATCTGTGATACAAAATCTAAAAAATTCCAAAGAGATGTGAATGATCTGCAATCAGGGAGAGTATATAGATGGAGATCGAATAGATCCCAATCCCGGTCAAGATCTGGATCGATATCTTCTATGAGATCACATGAAAGCTACTCCCAGATGCGGAGAGACCATTTGAATGGTAATCAAGTGGATATTGGTGGTCAATCTAATGAAGGAAGAAATTCCTCCGTTCGCGGCGCAGCTCCTCCTCCTCGTGGAAGAAATAGATCTACAAGGAGGAAGTTAAAGGTGATTAACCTATCCTCCCATGTGCTGTCTGAGGCACAAGATGAAGTGTTGAGTTTAGGATTAACCTTCTCACCAGTTAACACATTTAATTTTTTCACAGCGTTGAAAGACCTGCACCTCTTTGCGAGGAAACGTATTTTTAAAAAATTACACGCTAAGAAAGAAAATCATGATCTGATGTTCACTGAGGAGGAGAGAGATGCGATTGCGATTCTGGAGGAATTATATCAAGAACAAAGTGATAGACCTCAAACAGGTAATTTTCCTTCATGTCTGTATCCTAGGTCGACTAAATTTCCCCCCCCTTGTCTCTATGTCCACAGGTAGAGATATTTGTGAGACTGGTGACTGCAGAGATGAGGCGTTTGTCTTCCAGATGTTGGAATGACAATCTTACTGTCTCACAAAGAAAAGCATTGACAGAATTACAGAACATGAAAGATGTACTAATCAAACCTGCCGACAAGGGGGGAAATGTAGTGATTTGGCCGGTTGACAAATATGAAAGGGAGGCATTCCGCCAGTTACGGGATAGACATACATACAAAAAGATCCATTCTAATCCAACTGATAGATTTATCAAAGAACTTGGGGATATAGTAGAACGGGCATTTGAAGCCGATATTATCCCCAAGAAGATCTATGAGAGCTTTCTGGTGAAATCGCCTAAAATGTCAACCTTATATTTTCTTCCAAAGGTCCATAAGGATCCCATCAATCCGCCGGGACGTCCAATCGTGTCCGGGATAGGAGGGTTGTGTGATCCTATATGTAAATTTATAGATCATTACTTGAAACCCCTTGTTGAGTTATTACCATCTTACGTGCAGGACACGACCGACGTATTGAGGCGGATTGATGGGATCTATGTTGAGCCAGGTACATACCTGGTTACGGCAGATGTCGAAGCCCTTTATACAAGCATCTGCCATGATGATGGTCTTACCGCGGTTGAGTTCTTTCTAAAGGCGAGCGATTTTGATCCAGATCTGGGCAATCTAATTCTTGATCTATTAAGATTCATACTAACACATAACGTGTTTGTCTTCAGGGACAATTTCTACATCCAATGTCGGGGGACAGCTATGGGCGCGGCCTGCGCCCCGGCATACGCTAATCATTTTTTTGGGTTATTGGGAAAGGCAGATCTTCCAGGAAGAGAATGCTGTTGGGGTGGAACATGTGCAGTGCTGGCTGAGGTACATCGATGACGTGCTATTTTTATGGCATGGGTCGTTGGCCCAGCTGGCTCTGTTCATGGAACACCTCAACAGCAATTCCTTGAATATTAAACTCACGTTTAAAGCTGAAATGAAGAAGGTCGAATTCCTAGATATATCTATTGAAGTTGATGATGTAGGTATGATACAGACGGACGTATATAGGAAAGAAACCTCTGTTAATGCCCTGCTTCACGCTTCTTCATTTCATAACCCCTCTACCATCAGAGCAGTTCCTACGGGTCAGTTTTTAAGGATGCGTAGGATCTGCTCTGCTGATTCTAAGTTTGAATGTCAGGCTAGGGATCTACAGGAAAGGTTTATACAACGTGGATATAGCAAAAGAACTTTGAAGAAAGCTTATCAAAGAGCTAAGAGAACCCCCAGAAATCAATTGTTGAGATCAAGTAATAGGATTAGTGATAATAATATTCGGTTTATCACAACATACAACCAACAATGGGTTAAGTTGAGAGAGATTTTAAATAGACATTGGGGTATTTTGAAAACCGACCCAATCCTATCAAAAGAGATTTCGACATACCTCCTATTAACAGCAAGGAGGGCACCTAATTTACGCGATCTCCTTGTCAAAAGCCATTATATCGTACAAAATCGGAATCCATTCAGTACTAGAGGCCCCAAACAAGGTTTCTTCCCTTGCGGAAAATGTGTTGCATGTTGTAACATGGTTAAGACTGACACCTTTTTAACATCAGATGGAATTCGTGAATTCAAAATCCGACACTACATCACATGCCATACAAAAAATGTAGTATATATGGCATGTTGTCCTTGTCCAAAAAGCTACATTGGAATAACTACACGCGAATTGAAAGTACGTGTACGAGAACACATACGCGATATATCAGCAGCTAGGAATTCCGATGATGTCAGTCAGCTTAAAACACTGCCAAGACATTTTTTGCGGTACCATAATTGTGATCCCACCTTATTGAAAGTACGGGGCATTGATATAGTCCATTTGGCTATTAGGGGTGGTGATATAATGCGAGCCCTGGAACAACGTGAAACTAAGTGGATTGTGGCCCTAGATTCTATGACCCCGAACGGGCTCAATGAAAAATTGAGCTTTGCATCTTTTTTGTAATCCGTCTCTCGCACCCTCTTTCTTTCCCTTCCCTTTTTACTCTCTCCCCCCTATTTATCCTCCCCTTAAGATTGGTTTCATTATTTTTCTTTGTTGAGTTTATTTTTGCATTCCCACGATTGTCCTTGGTTTTTAAATTTTATTTTTAATTTCTTCTTATATGTCTTGATTAACAGTTGGCAGTTCCTACTACATCACCGCATCTTCTACTGCATATACTCTCCATACTCTGAAGATCTAGAGAGAAAAATGTAAACTTCATCATGGCACCATAACTTGGAAAATCATGTTAGCTTGTCTAGTATATGCTGTATTATGATGTATGCTAAATATTCCCATGTCTTTATGTATTTAACTATGGGTGGTTATATGAGATATTATGGGTGGTTTGATATATGGGGTATAATGGAGTTTGAAAAATACTGTTATATCTCAGCAGCTAGATATATCATGCAGTACCTGCTTCTGTCAGTTTGATTTGGAGCAGGATGCTGTGTGTGACGCGAAATAGCCTGTGTTGACGCGCATGCCTGGTGCGGGGAATAGGGGCCGGCAATCACTTCGGTGTCCAGACGCGCGACGCGCATGTCCGGGATAATTTCCTTGGGCACGCACAGTGGCGCGGGACTGCCGGAAGTGGGGCACTGTGCACCGTCCCTCCGAGCACGACGCATGCGCTAGGAGCAACACAGGTGCGGTAGTTAGGAACTATACTATTTAAACAATTGAGGAAGCGCATTAAAAATCTCACCCCCTGAGGAAGCAACAATACGCGAAACGCGTGTCGGGGTCGACAGGGCTTCTCCACTTGCTGTCCGCCACTTAGGTATGATATGCTGTGCTGGCGTTGTTTGCATATGTGTTATATTTACATAGCTCTTTTTGAATGGCCTTAGCATTATGTCTTATGGGTTTACTTCACTTGAATTTATACTATCATATGCTAAGTGTCCAAGCATTGTAGCTTCAAATACTTTTATTGTTGCACATATACCTTTCTTGTCAGCATACATCTGTATGTTATCCCCTTTAGACAGCCTATCGTGGGGAACCCCTGCCGTTACATCGGTCATTCCTATATATACCTCTACATGTATGGTTTTTAAAAAAAATATTTTGATAGAAATAAAGATTGTTTTATATTTGATCACATACTCTCGTTGTATTCTTGTTGTGCATACTATGTTTTTGAGAGTGATCTTGTTATGAAAGGGGGCCAGACACTTTATAGGCTCAGCCTTATGAGCATTCGGGGCAATGTACTTTGTTGGGCGTTAGTATAGTGGCAGTATACATGTGTCCCTGATTGTAAGAGTGAGGGAACACCTGACCCTGTGATAGGAGTTACACTTCTACTTTCTTGCTGGTGTTTATTTGAGATGGTGGTGTGGTGCGTGACCAAGGGAGATGTGGAGGGGGATATTGTATGTGGGTGGAGGGGATATTGTATGTGGGTGGAGGGGGATATGGATGGAGCTACTTAGCCCTGTGTCTATGATATGCTAGCCTGACAGATGTGAGACAGACAGATATCTGACACTTGGTATTGTACTATACAATATAGTTCTTTTTTGCATACTGTATTATGTGGTAAAATGGGCGCTTTTATATTCCTAGAGCCGTTTTTTTTTTCGGGGGGCAGGGCGATCGGGTTGCGGGGGGTGGGGTGAACAGGTTGCGGGGGGCGGGGGTTACCTGGGGGGGGCCCAGGTGCTTCAGCTGTAGGGGGCCCTGAAATTTCTGTTGGCGGCCCTGCCTGGATGTAAATTGCGCAAAAGAATTGAGCAGCCAAAAACTACCAGCTTTGTAGCGTGTTACTATGGTGTGTATTTTACGGTACACAGCAAGAGAAAAACTTGTAATTAACCTACAGTTATGAATTATGCTACAGGAAAAATGTCTTTTTTGGCGGTGAAAAAGACGGTTTCTTTTAGTCACCACAACAGAAGAACATCGCTTAATTAACCCCTGGAGGTAAATTGCGCAAAAGAATTGAGCAACCAAAAATGAAGTGGTATTTGTATTGTAAAAACGCTGTTTCTTTAAATGAATACAACAGGAACAGGCTTAGATAACCCTTGGATATTCAATGTGCTGTGAGCAGATAGCATTAAAATGTATATGCAGCTGTACTGGACGCACACTGAACTTCAGATCCAATACCCCACAAAATCAGAAATAGAACGTTAAGAGAAGCAGTCTCTGAGACAAGCTGTGACACCCCCCAAAAATCGCTGTACAAAAATGAGTTCTTTAGTATGAGATATCATAAGCAGCTGTGGCAGCACCTTCCCTAATCAGTACAGTGAGAGCGGTATGAGCTCCCAGCGTCGCGCCCGGACTTATATAGTGCGGTGACGTCACAGAATCCCGCCGTCTCTGATTGGCTTCATCTCTGCATATGTCATGCAGGCTATGCCCTTCTTCCTCCCAGAGTGCTTTGCCCCATGTAACGCCATGTGCTCGCAGCCATTTTATCAATCAAAAGCACACTTCGTTCACCCGAAGTACCCCAAACTTCGACTTCGTTCAGAACCGAAGTTTTCCTGAAATTCTAAACGAATTCCACTTCGTTAGAATTGATTCGCCAATCTCTAGACATAGTGTGACAGGGATTACAGGAATCTTAATTACACTCCTGCTAGTGTTATATCCATCACAGACATCGCAGCCCAGAGAACATCTGTGTGCATGGCATGGTGTAGACTTACAGGCTCCCCCCTGCACAGTGGACTATCTCAGCTCAGAGTCAGGAGATTTGATAAAACTGTCAACATTATCATCCATCAAGCTTTCCATGTGCCGACTTGGCCCAACTTCAGAGCTGCCTTAAAGGGCCAGCGCTTTTTTTAAAAACAGAATTACAGGTGAAATGCTTTGATTTCCCTAATGAAGCATATTTAAGGAAGTGTTTGTATTTTAATCTCCTGTTATTTCATGAGGTTTCCCTGGAGGTGATAGGTACTCTTTAAGTTAGTAAAAAATTGTAGTCCAAACAATCTTTGTTTATTTGTGAAAAATATCAAAATATTGTGAAAAATTAGAAAAATTTGCCATTTTCAAACATCAAAAATGTCTGTGTGTAAGACAGGGTAACAATGTATTATATTCAGATAGTATTTCTAAAGTTATTGGTCTTTACCATATATTTTCTCTTTTCTATAGCCTTTTAAATTCCTTGTACACCATTTAATTTAGAACACAATGAACCCTGCTAAATTCTTGCGTGTGACTGATAAAGACAACTTTTTTAGACATTAATGTAGATACATAACTTAATATTATGCCCACATCAGACTGCAGCACTTCCCTATTGATTATGTCTTCTGTGATGCATAATCAGATCTGGATTAGATCCCAAAAGATGTTCAGGATAATGGATTCCTATTGGGTCTCGGTCTGGTACTAACATCCAGAATATGTACAGTGGCTATGGAAAGTATTCAGACCTCTTTAACATTTTCACTCTTTGTTTCATTGCAGCCATTTGTTAAGATCCAAAAAGTTCATTTTTTTCTCATTAATGTACACTCTGCACAATATCTTGAAAGACAAAAAAACAGAACTGTAGATATTTTTGAAAATAAGTTAAACAAGAAAAACTGAAATATCACATTGTATTAAGTATTCAGACCCTTTGGTCAGTATTGAGTAGTAGCACCCTTTTGAGCTAATACAGCCATGAGTCTTCTTGGGAATGATGCAACAAGCTTTTCACACCTGAATTTTGGGATCCTTTGCCATTCTTCCTTGCAGATCCTCTCCAGTTCCCTAACGTTGGATGGTGAACATTGGTGGACAGCCATTTGCAAGTCTCTCCAATTAGGTCAGGCCTCTGGCTGGGCCAGTCAAGAATGGTCTCGGAGTTGTTCTGAAGCCACAGCTTTGTTATTTTAACTTAGAGTCATTGTCTTGTTGGAAGAAGAACCTTCAGCCCAGTCTGAGGTCCAGAGCACTCTGGAAGAGGTTTTCCTCCAGGTTATATTTGTTCTTGGCCGCATTCATCTTTCCTTCAATTGCAACCAATCGTTCTGTCCCTGCAGCTGAAAAACAGCCCCATAGCATAGTTTCATAGTTTGTAAGGCCGAAAAAAGACGAGACGTCCATCCAGTTCAGCCTGTTGTGCTAAGGTGTTGATCCAGAGGAAGGCAAAAAACCCCAATGAGGTAGAAGCCAATTGTCCTCATTTTAGGGAAAAATTCCTTCCCGACTCCAATCTGGCAATCGGAAAAATCCCTGGATCAATGACCCCTCTCCAGAATCCTAGACACTATAACTTGTTATATTATTATGCTCCAGAAATGCATCCAAACCCTTTTTGAACTCTGTTAGTGAATTCACCATGACAAGTTCCTCTGGCAGAGAGTTCCATAGTCTCACTGCTCTTACAATAAAGAATCCTTTCTATGTATTAAGTAGAAACTTTCGTTCCACAAGACGTAGAGGAAGCCCCCATGTGTCTAGATACAGTCCTTGGGTATAATAAATCTTGGTAGAGATCTCTATATTGACCTTTGATGAATTTAAAACATATTTAATCACCAAGTTCACTGTTGTGTAATGAATTGTGCAGGAATGACATTGCCTGGTTTTCTCAACACATACCACTTACAATTTAAAACACAAAAAAAGTTCAATCTACGTCTCATCAACAAGACCAAGAATCTTATTTCTCATAGTCTAAGGTAGTCCTCATGTGTCCCTTATCACAAACTATGTCCAAACCATCTCAAGAGGATCATAAAGGAAATGGACAGCAAGTGATTAAATATGAGTGTCACAGCAAAGTACTGACTACTTATGAGCATGTGATATTTCCAGTTTTTCTTGTTTAATAAATTTGCAAAAATATCTACATTCCTGGCTTTTTTCTTTCAAGATGGGATGCAGAGTGTACATTAATGAGCAAAAAAAAGAACTTTTTTGATTTTACCAAATGGCTGCAATGAAACAAAGAGTGAAAAATTTATAGGGGTCTGGATACTTTCTGTACCTACTGTATATCTGAAAACAAGAAAAAGAATCTGCAATGTGATTTTTAGAGCCTTCTAAATTCTTTCTTTAAAACCAAAAATTATTATCTTAAACAAAAAATACCAATTACCTCAACAGCATAATTATTGGTTCAGATTTTAATATAAAGCATTGACTGTGAATACAACTCCTTTGTTATTCTGATTTAGTGTTATGTGTCTATTCTCAATTCGCAACCCAAAATTACTATTACCTACTAGTACTGTAAGGGCCCGTTTCATGGAACACACGATAATACACATACAGGGTGAGGCCCTGACCTGTCCCCCCAAAACCACTGTCCCTGCCTTTTTGGGGTACCCGACTCCTTAAAAGGTCGGTCCCAACCAGAAGACAGAACACAAAACTGAATACGAGGAAACACAGACAACGACAAACAAATACAAACACAATAAGGGAACGTCAGCAAGCAAGGTTGCAGCAAGCGTCAGCGCAGTACAAAATACGGAGACTGAAGAGAAAACATAAGATGAGCCAAGTCGTAACTGTCAGGCAATGCGGTACACAAATCAGGATGAGAAGGATAGTCAAAGCAAGCAAAGTCAGTACCAGAGAATCCACCAGAGAAACAGCAGGCAAAGGTAAGAAGGACCCAATTCACATGTAACTAAGAAAACAAAGAATTAATGTTAGAAACCATGGCTTATGTTGCACGGGCGTGGCCGGCGACCATAACACGAAGCAGGGGATCTGTCGGGCATGATCATAACATTACCCCCCCATTAGAAGAGGCGCACCAGACCCACCACAGACCCTCCAGGTTTTACAGGGTGGGCTTGGTGAAGTTTCCTTTACAGCTTGGGGGTATATTTACTGATGGGACTCGAATACGGAGCCTTCTGGTCTGAGTCGACGTATTTTATTGATTTGTTTTAGTGGTCGTTTTTAAGAGTCTTTTGACTCCTACCCAAGACTGTGCAACAGTCGTTAAACAGCGATCCCAATTTTTAGTTTCACAACCGGTAACGGCGGTATACGTGAGGTGGAAAACATCGTTCACACAAAAGTGGAGCTGCTCAGAAGGAGCACGAACTTTGGGTATGTCTGTAGTCGATGACACAAGATCTGATTCACAGAGCAACAACTACTCCCGGAGGAAGAATATTTTCAGGTTCTCAATATACTGGTACATAATTCTTGTTCCGGGGACAGAATATTTGAGCTCTGTCCCCGGAGAGCGTCTATAGTGCAAACATCATGCTGTTGCAGAGGCATGTTTATCCACCAAGTCTCCATCAAAGCTGCCATTGAAGACGAATTACATTCTGAAATCGTCGTGAAATCAATTACAGCACACACCAAGGAGTGCGCAGTCTACGAAAGAAGAAACCACATCGAGTCCCCCCCATTTGATCAACTCGGTGTCACCCAGTCGAATACAGGATAATGGGGGAAAGAACGGAGCCTAGTGCAACCCAAGAAAAATATACCGCAGTAGAGTTACTCCATAAAAAAAAGGAAAGCTTTTTCGGTAGTTAACTCCCAACAACTAAAGTGATCTCTGCAGTACCACATTGTTTGTCTTCCTCCGTTAGGTAGGCAGAATCGACACTGAAACTGAAAAGGGAGAACACAATTGAACTAGTTCCTACCGCCAAGGCTTGAGAAAAAAAAAACAACAGCCATGCTGATAAAACTAGCTGCAGCACCTGAGACAATCATGGCTCTACAAGCAATCCTCTTGGAACTAGAAACCAAGGTTACGGCAAAACAAAACTTGTATTAGAGTTAGTATGTACCTGTATAACCGAGTTACCTTCCTGGATGCTCAGGCCTTTATTGTTTCCTCGGTGACATTGGCCTAGTCCCGGCCCGCATTTTTTCTCAGAAAATGGTCCTGTGGTTTCCCACAATAAAGGCACAAGGCGTTCTACAACCGGTCGTCCACCTATTGGCAGCAGATATGCCACCCAACACCATGGGTTCTTCTTACCTCCAGAAGACTGAGAGGGAGATGGAAGAGAGGAACTTTCCAAGAAGTAAGAAGAGAAGTTACAGGAAAGCCAGACTTTAGCTGCAGAAACAAACCCACTTGCATTTCCCTGCGTCTCTCCCCTTAGTCTTCTGTTTGCTGTCAATAGTAACTGCTAAATTCATGAAGCTTAAGGTCTCAGGGGTTGGGATGGAAGACCAATAGCAACTTTTACAGCATCCAGACAGCCCTTGCCTTAAGAGGGTTTTTAGAGTTGTCAACCACCCTGTCAACGTACACCATTGGCGGAACTCGGAACAAGTAGTTCTTCGGGCCGAAGTCGATCGACCATAGCTGAATTAGAATAAAAACTGGGGGGAAAGATTTCTGCCCATGTCACACGGTTGGGATTATCATAAACAAGGCCTAGATCTAAAAAAAAAAAAAATGTGTGCAACTGAGCACGCCTCAGGGGATTCAGAGTAAATCTAATGCCCAGCCTGAGGTGGGCTCATGGAGGCAGAGACACAACAATTGCATACTCTTTCAGCCTCATTTGAAAAATAATGAAAGCGAAAAATAGATGACAGGATTCTCGAAAGTTCGGAATCTGTCCATGATTACATCAAAGCAATCCGGTAGCAGCATCTAGATTTCTGACGGTGCTTGGATCCACAATAGCAGGGGGCAGGTAGGAAACAGATGGATGGCAAGTCCGGGTACCGTGGTCGTTATGGCGTCCAGACGCTTGTGAAATTAGATTCATAAGCCCCGCATTCCCTGAAAATTGGGTCTTCAACTCATCCAGGCGGTCAGTGACCCGACAAGTCGGTGCTCATTTGAACCGCCGGGGAGGGGGGGGGGGGATCAGGGAGTATGACAGGATAAGGCCAGATATAATGAATAGGGACCAGTCAGGGCCACACGATAAACACAGACAAGAGAGAGGCCGCAGACGCTGGACCCAACCCCAGTCCCTGCCTTTATGGGGGTACCCGACTCCTTAAAATGTTGGCCCCAACCTGAAGACTGAACACTATACAGAATAACTTGGAAACACAAGACACAGACCAAAACAAAATACACAAACACAATAAGGTAAAGTCAGGCAAGCAAGGGTTGCAGCAAGCGGCAGCCCAGAAACAAAATCGTGAGACTGAAGAGGAAAACTTAAGAGAGCAAGTCGGTAACTGTCGGGCATATGCGGTCCAAAATCAGAGGATAAGGATAGATCAAAAGCCACAAGAGACAGGTAACAGAGAATCCAACCGGAGAACAGAAAAGCAAAGGTATAGGAAGGACCCAATTCACACTGGGTAACTAAGAAACAAAGAATTTGTTAAAACCAAGGTTTTCGTCGGCACACTGCCCTGTGGCCGCTACCAGAACACGAAGCTGGGGGTCTGTCGGCATGATCATGACAAGTACAGGAAATAATTCCAAAAATACAATATATTTTTTTAGACCCCTTTGATGCAAACTATCCAGCCAAGTTTCCGCTGACCATTGCCCTTTAAAGTATGCTTAATAGGCAATGTCACTTGCTTCATCTGTATTGAGCTTAAGCGAATCTGACTCAACACATTCCTAAATCCCCATTTGCTGTGCCCTTTAAAATTTGGATATACATTTAAAAAATTACCATTCATCAGGGGGATTTTTTAGTTGTTTGGGATTTTAGGATTTTTAGTAACAAATTATAGTTTTAAAAAAAAATTACCCCCGTCAAAATTTCTTCTGGGTGTAAACCCTTGTTTGCCCTAAGAATTTTTTAAAAGCACAAAAAAACGTCTTTTTTTTCGCGTTTTTTTTTCTAAAAAACCTGGAAAAACGATGTAATCTTTCCCCATAATTTAATGAAAACCCCCTTTTCTACAGGGCTCTTTTTTTTCTTTTTTTTATGGTCGTTTTTTTGAAAACTTGTTCAAAAAAAACCCCGGGCAGGGCAAAAAATTTTACTAAAAGTCATGAAAAGGCTGGGTTTTGGGGTTTTTTTTTGGGCGTTTCGCGGGTTTTTTGCCGCTAATTTTTAAAAAACCCCCCAGGAGACCCAATCCATTTTAAAGTGGGTGTAACAAAGGTTATCTTATAAAATTTTGCGACAAGTGCTGAGTGTCCTTGTTGACTTTTGAAAAAATTGATCATGCTTTGGCGCAAAACGATTTTTGGCATTTTCATTTTTTTTTTTCCGCTAAAATAGTTTTTTAAAGATTTTGGCGTCAGAACTGTTTTTTTTTTTACAGCTTTTATGTGCAAATTTTTTTCTAAAATATTTTGGCTCTATAAAGTTATCTTGCTACTGATGCTGAAATATTTTTTTTAAAGGGATTTTGCCCCCAATGTTTTTTAGGGATTTTGGTCCAGAACCCATTTTTTTACGTTTTTGGCATAAAAAAATTTTTTTTTACGTTTTGGGCGTAAAACGCTTTCCTTTTGATCCAAAAAACTTTTTTTACGGATTTGGGCAAAAACCCTTTTTTTTTTACTTTTTTTGGCACAAAAATTTTTTTTTTTTAAGTTTTTGGCGAAATAACGTATCTCGTTTCTACGCCAACATATTTTTTTTTTACGGTTTTTGGCGAAGAACTTTTTTTTTACGTTTTTGGGCATAAAAAAATTTTTTTTTTCAGATTTTGCCGCTAAAAAATTTACCCCGCCTCGATCCAAAATACGTTTTTTAGGTTTTGGCGAAAAAAATATTTTTTTTCGTTTTTTGGCACTAAAATAATTTTTTTTACATTTTTTGGGCGAAATAACTTTAAATCCCTTCTGATGCCAAAAAATACGTTTTTTTTACGATTTTGGGGGCAAAATACTTTTTTTTCTTTTTTGCATTTAAAAATTTTTTTTACTGATTTTTGGCGCTAATAAGTTACCCGTTTGCACCAAAAATACTTTTTTTTTTTCTTTTTTTTGACGCAAAAAATCCGTTTTTTTTGTTTTTTGACATAAAATAATTTTTTTACAGATTTTGGGCAAATAAGTTATTTGCTTTCTGACGCCAAAAATACGTTTTTTTACGGATTTTGCCGCAAAAATCCTTTTTTTTTTTACTTTTTTGCACAAAATTTTTTTTTAAGTTTTTGGCGCTAAAAAACGTTATCTCCCTTTGACGCCAAAATACGTTTTTTTACGGATTTTGGCCAAAACTTTTTTTTTTACGTTTTTTTGGACTAAAATTTTTTTTTACTGATTTTCCCGCTAAAAAACGTTTCTCGTTCTGAGCCAAAAAACTTTTTTTACGGATTTTGGCGCAAAAATCCGTTTTTTTTTATTTTTTTGACAAAATATTTTTTTTTACTGATTTTGCCCCAATAACGTTATCCGCTTCTGCCCAAAATCGTTTTTACGGATTTTGGCGAAAGGAACCGTTTTTTATGGCTTTTGGGGTTAAATCCGTATCTTTACAGATTTGCCCCCAATAAGTTTCCTTCTGACCCAAAAAATAATTTTTTAAGGATTGGGCCCCAGAAATCTTTTTTTTGCGGTTTTGGGGGGCTAGTTCAATATCTTTAAAAAGTTGGCGCAAAAATAATCACCCCTTTTGACACAAAAAAATTTTTTTTTACGAAAATTGGGAAAAAAATCGTTTTTTTTGGGGGAATTTTTTGGGGCTAAAATCCTTTTCTTTAAGATTTTTCCGCGAATACAGTTTTCTTGCTGTACAAAAATAATGTGGGTTTTTGGGATTTTTGGTGAAGAATCGGTGCAAAATTTATTTAAAACAGTAGCACGCAGCAGAAAAAAAGGCAATTGCTCACAAGGGTACGTATCTAAAGGAAGGGACTACTTAAAATGTTAACCCACCCGTAGGGGTAGTTTTACATCCAATGGTTAATTTGTGCAAAATTAAAAAGCGAGCAAAAACGCTCCAAAAAAACGCTTCAAAAAAAAGCTCCAAAAAACGAAAAAAAGCACCAAAAAGGCGTTTTTCAGCTGCGTTTGCAGGCAGTGGACAGAAAATCGTTTCATGAACTTTTTAGTAAATTTGTTTTCAGGCGTTTTTTGTCCCGCAGTGTGCAAGTCTTTCAGATAACATTTAAAAATTGTTTTCAATTTTTTTTGTTCATTCTAAAATTTATCAAATAAAAAATTATTGTTTTAAAAGTTAAGTGGGTACGGAGAAAATTTTAGACCCCCCTTTTTCATTTTCATTTTCTTTCATTGACCATTTTTAAGTTCCCCAAAAATTATTTTTTTCTCGTTTCTGCACCCCATCTTGAAAGAAAAAAAAACAGAAATGTAGATATTTTTGCTAATTTATTAAACAAGAAAAATGAACTATACATGGCAATTCCTTAACTCATGATTCTCTGTGCCAAATCCAACATTTAAATTTTAAAACACAGCTGCACCCCAAATAAAGGGGATAGAAACCATCTCAAGGAGGACTAAAGGGAAAGGGGGCAGCTGTAAGTTAAATATGAGTGCACCCCAAAGGGGTCTGATACTTATGTCCATGTGATATTTCTTTTTTTGGTTTAATATGCAAAAAATTTCTACTTTTTTTTTTTTCAAGATGGGGTGCAGAGTGTCATTAATGAGCAAAAGAATGAATTTTTTGGGATCTTTACCAAGGGTTTGCAATGAAAGAAAAGAGAAAAATTTAAAGGGGGCTGAATACTTTCCATACCCCCTGATTTCTAAAGATTTTAGACAATTTAATTGGTGCGCCTTTTTTTCTAGTTTTTTAGTTTACCAAAGCGGGGGGAAAAAACAGCATAAAAAAAAGAAGCATCATCTGACACTCTAAAAAACAAAAAAACAAATTGGAGAATTGACGTTGGTTATCTTCCGGAATATTGTTTTCCGAGTACTTTGGTGTGCATTAATAGTCTAAAACAAAAAAAAAAACATGCATACCAGAAAATAAAAATTTAAAAGAAAGATTATAATTAGAGAAAAGGGTTTTCTCATTTTCAAAAACAGTTACAAACCTTAACATACAGTAAGTTATCCACTTGTAGAAATCACACCTGAGAGTCAAGGGTGAGAGGGTAAATTTTTACCCTATTCTTTGAAATTTATATGGTTTGCCCACTCTAGCTGTTATTTTTTTCTAAAATGTGGGGGTTAAATTAAAGGGAATTTAAAATTTCCCTGTGAGGAATGTAACTTGCAGCTTTTCCAATTTCTAGCTACAGTGGGTGAAAAAGTATTTAGTCAGCCACCAATTGTGCAAGTTCTCATCATAAGTTTACATCATAATTGAGTAGGGTTTAATACAAATTGATGTACATGTATGTTATGGCGATCTTGCTAGCTCAAAAATAGAACCCACACGATATCTCAGCTGTCCATTAAGGTAGCTAAGGGAAAGACAGATGGAGGGAGCTCCCTCTGTCTCCTTTGGCCCCCACGCAATGTGATCACAGGGCACCGTTGGCTGCCATAATGACCTGGAAGTCTAACAAAGGCTTCCACAAGCTTCCAAAAAGAATTGGGACTTTTAACAGGGAGGGTTTTGTAAAATAAAGGTACTGAGTAATATCGTCTTTTTCAAAATTTTTGACCCTGCCAAACCAATTTTAAAGCCCCCCCTCTTGGGTCCAGGAGGTAAGTCCCGGGGATGGGACTAAATATGGATTCAAATTAAGAAAAAAATTTTTGATGGGTGTTCGAATAGGATCCCCAGAAGACGCCCCCTGAAGGCCACATAAAGGATAAACTAATGGCCGGAAAACAAGAAAGGGTAACCAATTTTTTAAGGCCTCAGAATTATAAACTTTGGGTTTTATAATTTGACCAAATGTCAAATCTGGTAACAAGGACATAAAGGTGGAGGGAGTTTTTTGGGTCAGTAACATCAACAGGAGATCCCCGCAAATAAAAACATTTTTATTCAATTTCCACGTTTAAACCCCGGGTTTATACTTTTTAATTATTGAAATTTGCAAACAGCACATTCCCAAAATTTAAAAAAACATAGAGAAGCGGGGAAAAGGGGGCAGACCTGCCCTTGCCATTGTGTTTGGGGAATCAGTCTGAGAGGGTGCCTTTTAACTTTCAATTTTATTGGTGGGGGGATTGAAAAAGGGGGCCATGATTTTGGAAGAAAGTTTGGTTTCCACCCCGAGACAAAGAGTGAATCAGAAAAGGGCCCAAATTCCCCAATCAATTTTCTGGCTTTAGGGGACAGGACCTTTAGAGATATTTTAGGGGGATGGGCAAAAAGGAAATACCCAAATTTTTTAATGGTTGCCCTGCGTTCTCTACCGGGGAAAAAACTACTTGCCCGGGATCAAAGGTCGGGGAGCACAGTTCAATCATTGTTAAAAGTTTTCTAAATTTTAAGATCCACATTTAGCAAAGAGATTGAACGATAGTTGCCATAGGGGAAATTTTTACCTGGTTAGGAAAAGGGAAACATTGTTATGTGGCAGCAGTAGGAAAGGGAGGAAACATGGTTAAATGCCTTTAACATTAGGGGGGTCAGTTCTTTCTGAAGAGCCTTATAAAATTTGCCTGTAAAGCCGTCAGGGCCTGGGCTTTTCCCCATGGTAGACCAAATAACAGACGAAATTCCTGTTCATAAACGGGCTTAAAAGTCGGAAAATCATTGCGGAGAAACTGGGGAGAGTTGGGGGGAATTCCATTCCCACGGAATTGGGGCGACTGGAGGTTGTAATAAATTTCCTTTGTTGTATGGAGAGACTCCCCATATGTAATCTAATTTGGGGAGGGGCTTTTTACCATCGGGTGTCTCAGGCTTCCCAGCACCCCCATTTTTTTCCCCATACTCTAAAATCCTGCACCCGATCTGAAGGAACCAATGCCAAGAGGACTCCAGTAATTGTTTGACCTCCATTCTTGTCCCCGGTTAAGAGCATAAGTATTAACAATCGTGAAAGCATGCCCCCCTATTTTGAGGATCAAAATGATGTAACATCTCTACACTGTCCCGTATGCCTGAACCTGGTGTGCCAAGGATTTGTGGACCGCTATGGCTTCTCCCCTGGATGTGGATTCCTGATAATTAGCATGAAACCAAGCTGTTTAATACCTATTGCGTATGTCGGGTACATGTCCCTCTTTGATGTGCGTTTCCTGAAAAAGGCAATTTTTGACTTTTGTTTATAAAAAGGAAGGATTTGGATCTTTTACTAGGGATTAAAACCCTTGTACATTAAATGAGGCAAAATAAATGTCTGCCATAGTGGAAGAGAAAGATAAAAAGAAGAGGGGAAGAAGGTGGAGAGGGGTTACTACACACTCACAACAAGCACACACACAAAACCAGGAAACAGGCAAAAAAATCCAGGCAGTGGAACTAAGGAAATGAAAAACTGAGCAGTAGCCCCAGAATCTAATAAAAGGTCTGTAGCGGGACTAAACCCTATTGGGGGAAAAAGGAAAGGGGGAGGGGCCCACACACAAAAAAAAAAGAAAACAATTTTCCGACCCCCACACCTGTAAAGTAAAAGCAAAATGGAGAGGTGGTTTACCAAAAAAAGTTTTTTTAAAATCGGGGGGGGAAAATTTCTAAGGCTGGTTATGGATCCCTGACATCCATTATATAAAAAGTAGTGTGCATAAAAAAAAAAAAAAAAAAAAAATTTATAATATATTATTATATATATTATATAAAAAAAACCCAGTATTTTGTAAAGGGGCTCCGGGACTCAGAGAAGAGTTGGCCTACGAGGTCGTACGGACCCCCAGGTGGGTTTAAAGTCATGGTAAAAATCAGTACGGTGACGTCGAGCCTTTTTTCCCTGGGGAGGAAGTCCTGACTGGTGGTCCGGGTAGGGGTCTGTTAATGTAGGAGCCCTAGAGGACCAGGGGGGAAGGCGATGTTTTGAATGTCCAGTCCTTTAGAACTGGGGAATATAACCCGGGAATGAAAGGTAAAGAATTTGCCCTTTATCTGTATGAACAGAACAAAGGGGGAAGCCCCAATGTTATGAATTACACTCCTGTAGGATGGAGGGAGAGGTTTAAAGTGCACCTTTGAGCCAAAGATGCCGTGAGAGATCCGGGGATAATAGTAGGGGTGTTCTTTGTAAAAGATTTTTTGTCGCTGATGGGTTGACATAGAATGTCATTTTTTATTTGAAAAAAAATGGATCCTCAAATAATGTCCCTCGGCTTTTTGGGACCCAAAAGAGGGGGGCGAAGGCCCGGGCTCTTCTATTTCTTTTGGGGAGTAGAGGGATTCTGCCAATAAATTTTGTTAAAAAATAGGGGGAGGACGGAAAGGGATGTCATTGGGGTGCAACCGACTCGGGAAAACCCACAAATTTTCTGATTTTTGTTGCCCTACTCCTTTTCTAAAGGTCATGATTGTTTGCTGCAAAAAAAATTTTCAGGGGAATGTTGAGAGCGACGTTTGCAGTCCCTGGAGGGATATTGTATGGACGGTGACTGATCCTGTAGCCCCCTTAGAGGAAATGAAGACAATTAAAAGGGGGGAAGAGGGGAGAACTCTTGTTTGCATTCATCTATAATTTATCGGGCTAAGACAAAAGTCATTCTTAGATGGTAAGATTTGCGTGAAGGATGTAGATCAGAAAGCGTAATAGGTTTACTTTCTTTCATACATAGGAAAGGGCCCTGGCGTGCTTTGAGAATCGTCAAGAGATGGTTCACTGAAGAAAAGTAGCAGCTTTTATAAATGAAGCATGATTTTTCCCACCTTTTTAGGTGTGGGGGGATATGGTTAAAAGCAGCAGGTATGGTGGAACAGAAACCGGACACCCCCCCTGATGATGGTCCCTTGGAGAAAAAATTTGCCCCATGTGGGCCTTCCCAGTAAGCTGCCCCCCATGCAGGAAGGCCAGTGGCCCACCAGGGTGATAGTGCGCAGACGACAAGGGGGGGTTTTTTTGCCACGGCAAAGCATGACTGGTTGGGGCAGGGAAAAAATCAGGCAAAGGGGTTTTGGTGACGGGGGGGGCCCGCTGGGGGCCCCATGGAATCTGAGGGGAGTTCGCTGAGGCACAGCATTGGGTTTTGGGGACCCTTGCATAGATCCAGTCGTGGCAGCCTAGGGAAAGCCCTTTCGGCAAGGGTCAAAATGAACATATATCCAGGGGGAAGATGTAAGGGGGGGCTGGTGTTTGGAGAGCTGGCAGTGACCCCCTGGGTTTTAGCACAGATAGGCAAGATTACCCACGGGTGTTTGGGGAGTGGGAGGGATAAGTCCTCAAAAGAGGGACTGGAGAGTCCAGGAGGGATGATGGGGAGACAGGCTTTCCCCACAGTCTGCACAGTACCTTGTGCAGCCCCCCTGTGACGTTCCGGCAGAGCCCGGCTTTGCTGCTCTGTAGCCCGTGGGGCCCACTTCTCGGGGCATCAGGCAGGGGGGGGATACTGGGGGGGGAGTTGGTAGGGCACCCGCAGTGTCCCGCACAGTGCCCTTTTTGGGGGGGCGGGGAAAGGGGCTCCGCAACCGCAGGTGACAGGGAGGTATGTACGCCGCCATCTTCGCCGCTCTCAGCCGCTCCTCTGCAGGTCTCCAGGCGGGATAATGGGTGCGGCACAAGGCATGGTGATGATCCGGACTCGTCCGGTGGCCCCCGTCGGGGCAGAGTGGGTGTCCGGGAGTCAGGCGAGGGGGGAGGGAAAAAAAACCAGGTCAGGTACACGGATGAGCAGACAAAATATAGCAAAGGAACAAAACACCAAGAAAATTGCAGGCGCAGCACTCAGCTAGCAGGGGGTTTAAAGGGATTCTCGAACCCCTCCCGTTGTGATTGGACGGACCCGGGTCCTCCCATTGGCTGGTGCGACACGCCCCCCGCCCGAAAGGGTGGACCCACAGAGCTGCCAGCAGAATTGGGTTAGGTGGGGTCGCTGATCAGCTGACAGAACATTGCTCCCCCGCAAGCGGGCGGTACCCCCCTTTTTTGAGGGGCCCCCGGGACCCTTCCCGGTCGGGTTTGTCCGGGTGAGAATCATGGAATTTTCCCCCACCAAATGATCACATGGGTGGGTTTAGCCGGGAAACCCCTGATCTCCCTCGAACCATACCACTTTTATGGGGCCCCAATAATGCGTGACCTTTGGGCCTTTCGGAATTCAAAATACGGGGCATTCATATTCTAACTCCCCCCCTATGCAAACTGGAGGAGGAATAAAGAGGGCGGGGTCACGGCTGAATATAAAATCTTAAACGGCACTGGAACCATTATGTATAGGGAAACGAGGAAAATTTTAGCCGATATGGCACCGGGTTAACCACCTCCTAACCACAAGGACCTACAAAAAGGGCGCGAGTTTACCAGAGGGAATTTCAATCGCAATTTTGGTGGATAAACCCTACTTCCCCAACTATCCCCAACCGCAAACCCTCTAGACAAAGATGCCCCTTTTTCAGAATTTCTCTTTGGATGTTCGGGTATGAAGTTTTTCTGAATTGGGCCCCGACTGTGCACAGATCTTTAATAAAAACATCCCTCCCGCTGTGATCGACATGCACTGAAAATGCGCATCCCTTTGGGGGAAAAAACCCTAATTTTCAGTAAAATGGGGGAGGTCCCCGACGGCTACTATCCTTTTGTTAATGACAAATTCAACCAAAGGAAAATATTTTACCCATTTTACCTGTGAACAGATACAAACAACGAGTTTTTTGTTTACCATTTGAATTTTTTCCCCTTAGTCCTCTGGGTGGAAGGAGGGTAGGGGCAGGGTATCCCCAGAGCCTTTCAAAGGGCTCTCCAAAATCAGAAACGAACTGAATCCTCGTCCAAAAAAAAAGATATTCTCTGGTAAACCTGAAGCTTGACAATGTGTTTTTGGCAAAGGTTCAGCAAGTTTTTTGGACAAAGTAACCCCCCTTTAAAGGGAAAAAGATGCAATTTTGCTGAAACGATCCAATACCACCAAATAACGTTTTGCCCCCCGAAGGGGGAAAAATCCGTCAAAAATATATGGAGATATGGGCCCCTTTGATGTTCCAGGGGAAGGTAAGGGCATGTTCCCAGGGGAAGTTCTGGGGCCTTACCCGACGCAGCTTCCAAAATCCACATAGGCCTCAACATCCCGAGCCGATGACGGCCAAAAGTAATTCAGAAATAACCTTTTTGTGCAAACCTCCGGATCCCAGTAAAACGGAAACATGAAATTCTTTAATAATCGTGCCGGAGCTGATGGGGACAAAAACCTTTAAAACAGGACAAATTTGCGGGCCCCAAACCTGGTGGGACTTAACTCAGTGCCCAAATCAGGGGGAAAAGCTGAGACAAAATCTCCTTGGGCAAAATAGGTGCCGGATCCCCCTGGGATGCGTGGCTGGCACAGAAGTTCTAATAGAGCATCAACCTTCAATTTTTCGAACCAGGGCTGTAAGTAACAAAAAAGTTTTAAGCCATAAAAAATAATGCCAGACCGCCTACGTGGGTTCAACTTTTTTAAAACTCTCTAAAAAGTTAAGGGTTCTTTTGATCAGTAAAACCGTGATTATGGGCCCCTCGAGGAGTGGCGCCTCGAAGGCCCCTTAATAGCCCAAAAACTCCCGGTTCCCGACGTCATAGTTCCTTTTTGCCGAGGAAAAAATTTTCAAAAGAAGGCACAAGGGGGAAGGTTGTCATAGCAGGGGATCCCTGGACAGACTGCCCCGCACCAACTCAGAAGCATCAACTTCGACGACAAAGGTTTGCTATGACCTTGAACAACCAGGACGAACAAAACCTGCTTAAGTTCCAAATGCTTCTATGGCCTCGTTTCCAATTCTTTAACTTCACCCCCTTCTTTGCATGTCATCAACGGGCCAAATAAATCAGAAAAATTTTAATAATTTCTAATAATTAGCAAACCCTAAATCCGAGGGCCTTTAAAGGGCGAAAGGGGGGGGCCCAGTCGAGAATAGCCTGAATTTACAGGGTCCCCTAGAAAATGAGTTAGGGTCAGGATATACCCAAAAAGGAAAACCTCCTGTTCCCCAAAAACCATTTTTTAACTCACAAACAACTATTTTCCTTCAAAATTTTCAATCCTGTCGTACGTGTTTAACGTGTGATGACCAAACTACTGAGAGATTAGAAGTCATCCAGATAAACAAACCCTAAAAAAAACCCAAAAGTTCCCAAAAACATCATTAACCAGGTTCTGGAACACACGGGGGGGATTAAAACCCCAACGCATCACCAAACCAAAATGACCCTAAATGTTAAATGCGGTTTAAACCCCTCATCCCCCTTTTCGAAAATGGAAAGAGGTTTAGGGCCCCCCCCAGGTCCAGTTTGGAAAACCCCTTCGCCCCCCGGATTTATTGAAAAAAATCAGGAATCAAGGGTAAGGGGATTGGGTTTTTTTCCGTTTTTTTTTATTTAATTCATGGAATGCATGGGCGGAGGGCCACACAAAAAAAAAACCCCGCACCCATAGGAACACAGAATCGGATATTCCTTTGTGAAGGATTTCTGCAATTTTCTTTATGGTAGTCCTCAGGGCCAAGAGATTATATACCTCCCTTTTGGAAAATTTCATGAGCAATAGGGGCCAAACACAGTCTAAGACTTGAGGGTTTTAGAATCTCCCACTGTTTCTAAAAATATCAGCCACGAAAAAATACAGGGGAAAAATTTTTTTCCCCCAGTAGCCCCCTATGGTAGGAAAATCTGTCACAAAAACTGATGACCCCCCTTGATTTATTCCCCCCAAATTTCCCGTCAAACACTGGGTTTTTAAATTTGAAGACAGGGGAAAACCCCCAAAACCACATCCGTGGGAGCCCTCCAGATAAAAAAGTTTACACTTTTCAGTTTGTATAGATCCCCAACCAAAATTCGAGCTCAGGGGGAAAAGTTGGGTTGTGCCCCTATCAGGGAGTAGATCAATGCCACTACCCCAGGGAATTAATAGAGGTCTCCCAAGGTAGTCCCAGACTTTGGGAAGGGCGCTCTTAAAATTTGACGCTGACCCAGAACCACAAAGCGTTCCCCAAAACCCGGGCAAAACAATAGAGCCTTAACTGGGGGGCAGCAACTTTTTGGATAAATAGGAAAAACCTTCTTGCCTGGGGATCTTCCTGCAAACCACCAGTGCTGATGTCTTTTCCCGGCCCGGTCTTCCCTTTTTTGGACACTCCGATCCCTGTCCTCCTCGCCAGTAGAGCATATCCCGGTCGCGGAGACTTTCCTACGTCGCTGGTAGCAATTGCCGAAGAACCCCCACTTGCATGGGCTCCTCAGTTTATATTAGAAATAGCGGGGTTTTTAAGGGGGGGGACCACTGGGACGGAGCCTTTTTACCCCCCCCCACATCTCTCCTAAAAACTCTTTAGAGGGTGGGGGTAGAGATACCCATTAAAAATAAGGAGTAAATTAATCACCAACAACCTTTTAACATGGTCGGCTAACCCAAAACTAAACCAGCATCCAAGCTGGGGCGTTCCACCCGATGGGAACCACCAGCGGGGAAATTCAGAGCAAAACTCCTCCCCAGTCCTTTTACCCTGCCCCAAGTTGGGCGCTGAGCCTCGGCCCACTTCCCTTCAGGGTCTCAAAAAAATATGCCCAAGGACCAAGAACCTTCCACCCAAAAACAGTTCTGGTAATCAGGGGGTAACGAAAATGCCCACCCTGGGGGACCCTAAGTAATGACATAATCATTCCCACCTCTGCTCCCCCATTCCCAGGTACGGGGGGAGCCAAAAATATAAGCGACATCCTTCCCCAAAGTCAAAAAATTTTTTCAATTTCCTAAACCTGTCAGGCACTGAATAGGGGTTTTTTACGGGGGGAAGGTATGCAGGGGACTCTGACTTGGGGTAGACTCCTGCTGTTCTACCCTCAGGTCAGATCCTGACTTGCGGGTAAGCCCCTGCATCTGCTCTACCAGAGTTCAGGGGGTTTTATAGTGAGGTAGGCATTCATTTTGGCCTCGATTATGTCAAGTAAAAGGGAGGTACAAATGAGCCCCTGATGGAACCCACCACTGCCCTGCTTGCTTTATGTGCTGCCCAGGCGGCAGAAGGCAATGGGCGACAGTCCCCGGTACTAGAGTGCTGGGGCCTCAGGAGTAGAAATTCAACGTCCGGGGGCAAAACCAAAAACAGAAGCCAAACCCAAATCAGAACCGGGGATAAAGTAAACAACCCCCGGGGCAAAACACAAAAGGGGTTTTCGGGTACAAAACGGAGAGCAAGCTGGTCAGGAAAAAAAGCGAGGGCAGGTACAAGGATAACAAACAAACTATAGCACAAGGAACAAAGGCACCAGGAAATATCCAGGCTGGCAAAGCTGCAAGGGGTTTTAAATGGGGTTTCCCCGGGTACCGCCCCGTCTGATTGGGCGGACCCCCGGGTCCCCCCCATTGGTGGTGCGACACGCCCCCTGTCCCAGGGGGGCTGGACCTCTGTCACTCACGAGCTGCCCAAAAGAAAGTGTTCAGGGGGGGGTCGCTGATCAGCTGCAGCGAACATTGCTCCCGGGGAAACCCAGCGCCGCCCACCCTGAAACAGTCCAAAAAATTTCTAGTCGATTCTGTGTCCAAAACCCCTTGAAAAAGAATGGAATCATTTTCTGTTTGTAAAACTGAGGGGGAAAAAATCTAATATCCACATTAAAATCCTGTTGAAATATTTTTTCAGGGAACAAACACTTTTGGGTTAAAAATTATTAAGATATTGCCCTTTAAAAAAAGTTTCCTGCTTGGTGAATCCTGGGCCCTTTTAGATGTCTGTATAACGCATATTGGCAACTTTTGCAAAAGGAAAAGCGAGATTAAAAGGGCGTAGGCGCCGCGGGAAAAATTTGCATGGACAGCCCCTCTTTTTTGTGGCACGGCCTTTAAAAAGCCACCCACTCCCCAACTGCATAAGGCTTTTTGGGAAAAAAGCAGGGTAGATTCCCTTATAGCCAGGTAGTAGCCCCCCCATAACCAGGTAGTGCCCCTTACAGGCAGGTAGATGCCCCCTTGTGGCCAGGTAGTTGCCCCCTTTGTAGTCAGGTAGTTGCCCCCTTTAGAAGCCAGGTAGTTGCCCCCTTTGTAGTCAGGTAGTTGCCCCCTTTGTTAGCCAGGTAGTTGCCCCCTTTAGTAGTCAGGTAGTGGCCCCCTTTAGAAGCCAGGTAGTTGCCCCCTTTAGTAGCCAGGTAGTTGCCCCCTTTGATAGCCAGGTAGTTGCCCCCTTTAGAAGCCAGCGCTACTCTTGCGCCGCGGCAATTTAAAGAGCCCCCGCCGCCTGTTGGCGGCGGGAGGAATGCCAACTCTCCCGGGAAGGCGGGGGGGACCCCCCAATTAGCGGGACCCCCCCGCCAAAAGCGGGAGAGTTGGCATGTATGTCGTAACGTGTATGAGAAATTACAATGTCATCATAATTAAGCAAACTTGTGTACCTAAGATGGTTACTGTAATGCACAACTGAAGGCAAAGGAGCAGTCATCTAGGAAACAGCAAGGACGGGGCTAGTGTGTAAATTGGTCAGCTAATTTATAGTTAGAGATGATCCAAGTAGCTGTTCCTGACAGCAAGATGGATGAGGTTACATGACTCTCAGCCTGGAGTTGCTGGTCTCACGCTAACCTAGATACTGTAACATACAGTAAGTATTCCTGCCTCTTTAAGAGGAGAACACAGGATACAGGAACCAGGAAGTGGTATTGCTTGCTAGAGGCTAAGGCTGTTGTGTTGTATATCAGAATGTGGAAAGAGCAATAAAAGGCAGATGCTGTTGGATTTCATCCCTGACTTCTCTTACTTCATGAGGACCTTACAACTAGCGACGAGGATGAGATGAGAGTTCTGCATATGAGAGACTGCCATCTGCATATGCTGGATACCAAGGAGTGTGCTTATAGATACACATATAAGGACAGTACCCAGAAACCTGCACATTCATCTCCTATACTGCATTACTGAATACAGCTGGGATGGCAGACTACATGCACGTGTTCCCAAAGTTTGATACAGCTGACAGTCATAACCTGGCTCATAACTGGATAAAATGGATGCACAGGTTTGAGAACTTTCTGTAAGCAACAGACATAAAAGATGACAAAAGAAAAAGAACTCTATTGTTGCACTATGCTGGCACAGAGGTGTATGACATTTACAGCACCCTACCTGCTACAGACACTGACACTTATAGCCGCTGCGCCAAAGCCCTAACAGATTACTTCAACCCTAAGCAAAACATCAGATATGAGAGATACAAGTTCAGGATTGCTAAATAGCTTCCAGAAGAATCCATGGACACATATGTCACACGCTTAAGGGAACTGGCACAGGGGTGTGCATTTACTGATGCTGATGATGAAATTATAACTCAAATCATTGTGTCATGCACATCATCAAGGCCGTGACGATGGGTAGGCTAAGGTAGGCGGTCGCTTAGGGCGCCATACCTCTGCCTGCCACAAGGCAGCACAGGAAAGGAGCCGGCTCAGGAGCTGAGCCGGCTCCATACACAGCAGCTGCCGGCCAGTCACTGCTGCCACCTTCATAGAGCAGGCAGGTAGCAGTTTACTTTCGCTCCCCCTGCTCCCTTCCTCCCCCCACTGCCAACGGGGGTCAGGGAGGGAGCAGGGGCAGCAGTTTGTGGTGCGCAAGGGAGGTAATACACTCCTCTCACCTCCTTGCGTTGGTCTGTCAGCTTCTTGTCACATGACAGGAAGCTGCCAGAGCAGTGCATGCTGGGCGGAGCTTCAGCTCCCTATCCTTGGAAATGTGTTCTGAAGAAAGAAGATGGCCAGCTCTCCTGACTGGTAAGAAGGGACTTGTGGGGGGGAGATTAACCTTGCATGGGGGACGAATTTTGCTGGGGGGAGAGAGAAACTTGTGCCGGGGGGAGGTGTAATTTGTGCGGGGGGAGGGAAGTGTAACTTGTGCGGGGGATAGGTAATTTTATGCTGGGGGGAAGTAATTTGTGCATTGGGGGAAGTTAATTGTGCGGGGGGGGGGGAAAAAAACAGTAATTGTGTGGGGAGGGAAGGTAACTTGTGCATGGGAGAGTGTAACTTGTCGGGGGGGGAAGACAGTAACTTGTCGGGGGGGGAAAAGTTAACTTGTGTTTGGGGGGAGAGGTAACTTGTGCTGGGGCGAAGACAGTAACTTGTGCTGGGGGGGAGAGATAACTTGTGCAGGGGGGAAGTGTAATTTTGTCTGGGGGAGAGTGTAACTTGTGCTGGGGGGGAGAGAGTAACTTGTGCAGTGGGGAGATAACTTGTGCGGGGGGGAGAAAAAAAAGGGGCCGTTTACACGAAATGGAAAAAAAACCGGCCCGGTTTGCCCCCCGGTATTTGCCCGGTTTTGGGCCCTCCCCAGGGGCCGGGGGGGGGGACGGATTTTCTCGCGAATGAGCGAGAACAGCCCCCCCCCTCCCATTGAGATGCACATTTTCCATCCGAAACCGGACGGAAGATTGTGCATTTTCAATTTTTGTCGCCGGTCGCCGGCGACAAAAACGCTGGGCGGAAAAACCAATTGTGTCTGAAAAACCCGCAAACACGGCTGAAAAACCGGGCCGAAAACCCCTGTCAGTTGGGGACATGCCTAACTTGTGCAGGGGAAGTTAGTAACTTGTGCAGTGGGAGAGAATAACTTGTGCTGGGGGAGAGAGTAGCTTGCGGGGCGGGGAGTAACTTTGCTGAGGAGAGAGTAACTGTGCTGGGGGAGAGAGTAACTTGTGCCGGGGGGGAGAGTGTAACTTTTGCTGGGGGGAGGAAGGTAATTGTGCAGGGGGAGAGTTAACTTGTGCGAGGAAAGAATAACTTGTGCTGGGGGAGAGTGTAACTTGTGCGGGGGAGAGTAACTTGGCAGTGGGGAGAGAGTAATTTTGTGCTGGGAAGAGTGAATTTGTGCAGTGGGGAGAGTGTAACTTGTGCAGTGGGGAGAGAGTAACTTGTGCTGGGGGAGTGTGTAACTTGTGCTGGGGGGAGAGTGTAACTTGTGCAGGGGGAAAGTGTAACTTGTGCAGTGGGAGAGTGTAACTTGTGCAGGTGGAAAGTTTAACTTGTGCAGGGGGGTGAGAGTAACTTGTGCAGGGGACAGAGTGTAACTTGTGCAATTGGGGAGTGTAACTTGTGCAGTGAGGGGAGAGTAACTTGTGCAGTGGGGAGAGTGTAGCTTGTGCTGGGGAGAGTATAACTTGTGCAGTGAGGGGAGAGTAGCTTGTGCAGTGGGGAGAGTGTAGCTTGTGCTGGGGAGAGAGTAACTTGTGCAGGGGGAGAGTGTAACTTGTGCAAGGGGAGAGTGTAACTTGTGCTGGGGGAAAGAGTAACTTGTGCAGTGGGGAGAGAGTAACTTGTGCAGTGGGGAGAGTGTAACTTGTGCTGGGGGAGAGTGTAACTTGTGCTGGGGGGAGAGTGTAACTTGTGCTGGGGGGTGAGAGTAACTTGTGCAGTGGGGAGAGTAACTTGTGCAGTGGGGAGAGAGTAAGGGGCCGTTTACACGGCAGTGGACAAATACCGGCCGGTTTGCCGGCCGGTATTTGTCCGGTTTTGCGGCCGTCCCCACGGCCGCGGGGGGGATGGATTTTCTCTGCGATGAGCGGAGAACAGCCCTCCCCCCCCTCACATTGAGATTGCACATGTTTTCCATCGGAAACCCGGGACGGAAGATTGTGCATGTTCACTGTTTTGTCGCCGGTCCGCCGGCGACAAAACCGCTGGGCGGAAAACCCATGTGGTCTGAAAAACCGCAAACCGGCTAAAAAACCGGCCGAAAACCCGTGCAGTGGGGACATGCCCTAACTTGTGCAGTGGGAGATAGTAACTTGTGCAGTGGGAGAGAGTAACTTGTGGGGGAGGAGAGAGTAGCTTGTGCTGGGGGAGAGTAACTTGTGCTGGGGGAGAGAGTAATTTGTGCTGGGGGAGAGAGTAACTTGTGCTGGGGGGGAGAGTGTAACTTGTGCTGGGGGGAGAGAGAGTAACTTGTGCAGTGGGGAGAGTGTAACTTGTGCTGGAGGGAAAGAGTAACATGTGCTGGGGAGAGTGTAACTTGTGCTGGGGGGAGAGTAACTTGTGCAGGGGACAGAGTGTAACTTGTGCTGGGGGAGAGTGTAACTTGTGCATGGGGAAAGTGTAACTTGTGCAGTGGGGAGAGTGTAACTTGTGCAGGGGGGAGAGAGTAACTTGTGCAGGGGGAGAGAGTGTAACTTGTGCAGTGGGGAGAGTGTAACTTGTGCAGTGGGGAGAGTGTAACTTGTGCTGGGGGAGAGTGTAACTTGTGCAGGGGAGAGAGTAACTTGTGCAGGGGAGAGTGTAACTTGTGCAGGGGGGAGAGAGTAACTTGTGCTGGGGGAGAGTGTAACGTGTGCTGGGGGAGAGATTAAGTTGTGCTGGGGGAGAGTGTAACTTGTTCAGGGGGAGAGAGTAACTTGTCAAGTGGGGAGAGAGTAACTTGTCCAGTGGGGAGAGAGTAACTTGTGCTGGAGGAGAGAGTAACTTGTGCTGGAGGAGAGAGTAACTTGTGCAGGGGACAGAGTGTAACTTGTGCAGGGGACAGAGTGTAACTTGTGCAGGGGACAGAGTGTAACTGGTGCAGAGGACAGAGTGTAGTGTAACTTGTGCAGTGGACAGAGTGTAACTTGTGCCAGGGGAGAGAGTAACTTGTGCAAGGGACAGAGTGTAACTTGTGCAGAGGACAGAGTGTAACTGGTGCAGAGGACAGAGTGTAACTGGTGCAGTGGACAGAGTGTAACTGGTGCAGTGGACAGAGTGTAGTGTAACTTGTGCAGGGGAGAGAGTGTAACTTGTGCAGGGGACAGAGTGTAACTTGTGCAGGGGACAAAGAGTAAGAGGTGCAGGGGGCAGAGAGTAACTGGTGCAGGGGGAAGAGTGTAACTGGTTCAGGGGAGAGAGTGTAACTGGTGCAGGGGGTAATTTGTAACTGGTGCAGGGACAGAGTTTAACTGGTGCAGGGGGCAGAGTGTAACTGGTGCGGGGGGGCAGAGTGTATCTGGTGTGGGGGGGCAGAGTGTAGGAGGGGCGGGGGGGCAGAGTGTTACTGGTACGGGGGGTGGCAGAGTGTAACTGATGTGGGGGGGGAGCACCTGGTGCAGGGGCGAGAGGAATTAGTGTGGGGGGGTGCAATTTTTTGTGGAGCGAGGGGGGCGCCATTGGCTGTACTTGCCTAGGGCACCAAAATGCCTTGTTCCGGCCCTGCACATCATCCACTATAAGACGTAAAGCGCTGCAGCAGGATTACTCTCTGCATGACCTTCTCAAAATGGCCACGGTGATGGAAGAGGGGGATGCATACCCTCCAACATAAAGCTACTACAGACGCTGAAACCCTGAAACCAAAAAAATGTTACCGGTGTGGGAAAATCTTTCCTCATGCAAATAAATGTCCAGCGTTAGGACAAACCTGCAGCAAATGCGGTAAAGAGAACCATTTTGCAGCAGTGTGCAGATCAGCACTTACCAAACGTCTTTACAGTCCAGCAAAACAGGCCAATGTAAAAGTCATACATCAGACTGCAGAGGAGACATCTACCACAAGTGAGGACTACAGTATGTTTACATTACTTCTACACCAAAATCCCTATGGTCTCCAAGCGTTACAATCACTGTTCTTAGAACTGATATTATTTTCACTACTGATACTGGGGCATCAGTGAACATTATAGACAGCGATACATATGAGAAATTGCAGATACAGCCTGTCTTGGAAACTGTTCAGACCAAAATCTTCCCATATGGATCTCGAACCCATTACCAACCGTGGGAAAATTTGAAGCAGAAATCAGCTACAAGGGCAAGACAAGTTTTTACATCGTAAAGGGCTCTGGAGGCTGCCTTCTCAGCTACCACACTGCCCTGAACCTGGGTCTCATTCAGATCATTCATACAATAACTGACCCAGCTGACAAGGATGTACAGACTATAATGAATTTCCCCCTTTGTTCAGTGGACTTGGAAAATTGAAGAACTTTCAAGCACATCTTCATGTGGATGAAAATGTTCGTCCAGTCGCACAATCCCACAGGCGTATTCCATTTCATCTAAGAAAGAAGGTGGAAAAAGAACTTCAATCTATAAAATATGATGACATCATTGAGACTGTTACAGGCCCCACTCCATGGGTCTCTCCAATTGTTGTTGTTCAAAACCCAAAAATCTCGACCAGGTGAGACTTTGGGCGACATGTACGAATGGGCTTTTCGCCTGTTTTCTGGCGTATCCTGCTCCTCACTGGCCCGAATCCACTGTCGGACGCAGGGATGCGATGTTAGGCGCAGTGTTCGCAACTTTCGGCTGCGCCTCACATGAACAGGCGTGCAATAGGCGCGGTGTGGGCATTCTGGGGCGGGAAGCGGCGCGCTCGAAAACTCCGATGCATGTACGATCGCGGGTCAGCAAACTGCGGCGCATTGCAGCGCTCGCCAGCTCCGACAGGCAGACCTGGTTGATTCTGGTCTAAATGATCCGGCGGAGGCGAAGTGAAGCGAGAATGTAACATGAGAGGAAACATATAGAAGATCGCAAGAGAAATCTCGGCTCTCAGCTCTGTGCGGCATGGAGTATGATTCCAAAAAAATTGCCTTTATAAAGGTGTAAAACATTATCAGAAAAAGAGCTCAAACCTTATTTAATAAAAAAAAAAAAAATCACTTTCCAAAAATCTAGAACGGCGCAACATCAGGAATTAAAAAGTTAAAAGAGGCTAAGTTAAATTCATTTTTATTTCTTTATTTTCGTTGCACCCATACTATTGATCATTGGCTAACGAAAATAAAGAAATAAAAATGAATTTATTGAATTAATATTTTTTTTTTTAGTTACCCCCATATTATTGATCATTTTATATACACATTGGGACAACTTCGGGAGTCTTATCATTTTATTTCGGGCACGTACAGTTTTATTACAGATTGCATTAGAAAACCCATAGGAGCGTCGCTCGCTCTCCCATTGGTCCAAATAACCGCGCCTCTTTTAACTTAGCCAATCACAAACAGAGCTCGCTCTGCATTTCTTTTCCCCATAGAACTCTTTGTGAAGGTAGCTCAGCCGCTTTTTGGCTAAGCAGGACGTGCCCCTCTTCCCACCAACCAATCACAGTACTAGAATATTTCACATAGACAGTAATAACTTTTAGGGCGCCCTTCTATCGCGCCCTTCTTTCTCCATTCGAAATAGGCGCACTACAGCTGATTGGTGGATTCATATCTGCCGCCTGGGCTCAACCAATCAGCTGTTGTCTGCCTTTTATACTGTATTTTGAACTGTCCGCCTTTTCATTTGATTGGTCCATACTTCTCCATAGCTTATAATGGTTCCCTGTCGCTCCTATTCTGATTGGTTGGTTTCTGCCGACCAATGAGAAGCGCTTAAACAATTTGAATTACTGTATTTCCCGGCAATTCTCTATATCGCAATTCCTGATGTAGCGCCGGTCTCGGCGACAAACTCGTTGTTAGGGATTTGATTGATTTATGTTTTTAGAAGGTTTCAGCTCTTTTTCAGATGATGTTTTACACATAATAAAAATGATTTTTTTAATCACACTCCATGTCGCACGGCGCTGAGAGCCGAGATTTCATTGCCTCTATCTCTCCATAGACTACAATGGGACAAGTAGCTCGCGCTCTGATTGGCCGGGATAGCCAAGCCCCCGCTAGCTCAACCAATCAGCTCTTTTCTGCATTTTTACTGTATTTTGAACTGTCCCGCCTTTGAATTTGATTGGTCAATATTTCTCCATAGGTTAGAATGGGTCCCTGTCGCTCCTATTCTGATTGGCCTGGATTGCCAAGCCCCCGCTAGATCAACCAATCAGCTCTTTTCTGCATTTTTACTGTATTTTGAACTATCCAGCCTTGGAATTTGATTGGTCCATACATCTCCATAGGTTACAATGGTTCACTGTTGCTCCTATTCTGATTGGCTGGTTTCTGCCGACCAATGAGAAGAGCTTACAGAATTTGAATTACTGTATTTCCCGGCAATTTCGAATATCCAAATTCCCGATGTAGCGCTGTTCTAGATTTTTGGAAAGTGATTTTATTTATGTATTTTTTAGTAGGTTTGAGCTCTTTTTCAGAGAATGTTTTACGCCTTTATAAAGGCGATTTTTTGATTCATACTCCATGCCGCACGGACATCTTTAATGATTTCTCGCTGTTTTCCAGCCTGTCTCGAATCGGAATACATGTGAGGCGCAGTCCCGCACTGCGCCTAAGTCCCGCACTGCGCCTCACACACTGGCGAGGCGCGGTGAACTTTTCCCCGCATGTATGAGCGCACCTCCTCGGACGGCGAATATGAGGCGCAGTCCCGCACTGCGCCTAAGTCCCCGCACTGCGCCCCACACACTGGCGAGGCGCGGCGGACTTTACACGGCATCTATGATCGCACTACGTCGGGCGGCGAATCTTAGGCGCAGTCCCGCACTGCGCCTAAGTCCCGCACTGCGCCCCACACACTGACGAGGCGCGGCGGACTTTACATGGTATGTATGAGCGCACCTCGGCACCGACATAAATCAGGCGCAAATTTCGCCGGAAAACTGGCGGAAACATGCGCTCCGACGTGGCGAGATTCATACATGTCGGCCTTTGTGTGGACATGCGCCTGCCAAATACTGCCATTCAGAGAGAAAGACACATCTCTCCCACAATACATGATATTATTCATTTACTGAATGGAGCAACTATCTTTTCAAAGCTGAACCTTAACAAAGGTTACCATCAGCTAGAACTGAGTCCAGAGTCCAGATACCTAACCACATTTTCTACATATTTATGCCTCAGGCGGTACAAACGGTTGACATTTGGGGCGACATGTATGAACGGGCTTTTCGCCTGTTTTTTGCCGTATTCTGCGCCTCACCGGCCCGAATCCGCTATCGGACGCAGGGATGCAGTGTTAGGCGCAGCGTTCGCCACTTTCAGCTGCGCCCCGCATGAAGGGGCGGGCAATGGGCGTGGTGTGGACACGCGGTGTAGGCGTTCCGCGGTGCAACGCGGCGTGCTAGAAAACTCCGAGGCATGTACGATTGCGAGTCGGCAAAGTGCGGCGCATTGCAGCGCTCGGCAGCTCCGACAGGCAGACCTAGTTGATTCTGGTCTAAATGCTCCGGCGGAGGCGAAGTGAAGCGAGAACGGAACATGAGAGGAAACATATAGAAGATCGCAAGAGAAATCTCGGCGCTCAGCTCCGTGCAGCATGGAGTACGATTCCAAAAAATCGCCTTTATAAAGGCGTAAAACATTATCAGAAAAAAGAGCTCAAACCTTCAAAAATAAAAAATACATAAATAAAATCACTTTCCAAAAATCTAGAACGGCGCAATATCAGGAATTAGGATCTTGGAAATTGCTGGGAAATACAGTAATACAAATTCTGAAAGCACTTCTCATTGGTCGGCAGAATAGGAGCGACAGTGAACCATTAAAACATAGGGAGAAGTATTGACCAATCAAATTCAAAGGCGGGACAGTTCAAAATACAGTAAAAATGCAGAAAAGAGCTGATTGGTTGAGCTAGCGGGGGGCTTGGCTATCTCGGCCAATCAGAATAGGAGCGACAGGGACCCATTCTAACCTATGGAGAAGTTAGAACCAATCAAAATCAAAGGCGGGACAGTTCAAAATACAGTCAAAATGCAGAAAAGAGCTGATTGGTTGAGCTAGCGGGGGCTTGGCTATCTGGCCAATCAGAGCACGAGCTACTTCTCCCATTGTAGTCTATGGCGAGATCGACGCAATGCAATCTCGGCGCTCTGCGCCGTGCGGCATGGAGTATGATTAAAAAAATCATTTTTATTAAGTGTAAAATATTCTCTGAAAAAAGAGCTGAGACCTTCTATAAACATAAATCAATTAAATCCCGAACAACGCATTTGTCGCCGAGACCGGCGCTACATCAGGAATTGCAATATAGAGAATTGCCGGGAAATACAGTAATTCAAATTGTTTTAGCTCTTCTGATTGGTCGGCATAAACCAACCAATCAGAATAGGAGCGACAGTGGCCCATTCTAACCTATGGAGGAGTACTGACCAATCAGAATAGGAGTGACAGGGACCCTTAATATTGGAATAGTTTCGCGTCATCTGTATCAGTTAATGGTGCCAGTCCGCTCTTGTCTAATGCCGACTGACGCACCATACTGGGATGCTTGCGGAATTTGATTTAGCGTACTTCCGGAGTCAAATTGAGCAAATCCGAATTGCGCCTGGTCGGATTTGGAAAGTTAGTGAAGTGCGTCGACTTTCTGTTGACGATTTTCCTGGCGCTCATAAAGCCGCACTGTCTATCACTGCTCCGCGACGGCGATTTGTATGACGCGCCGCCGCGCGATATCAGACGATAATTTCGGGCAACGACTTCTGTGCCTAAGTCCCGCACTGCGCCCCATACACTGGCGAGGCGCGGCGGACTTTTCCCCGCATGTATGAGCGCACCTCCTCGGACGGCGAATCTGAGGCACAGCGCCGCACTGCGCCTAGGTACCCGCACTGCGCCCCAAACGCTGGTGAGGTGCGTCGGACTTTACACCACATGTATGATCGCACGACCCCGGGCGGCGAATCAGTTGCGGAGCCCCGCACTGCGCCTAAGTCCCGCACTGCGCCTCAAACACTGGCGAGGCGCGGCGGAGTATGTATGAGCGCGCCCCAGCGCCGACATAAATCAGGCGCAAATTACGCCTGAAAACGGGCGAAAAGGTGTGCCCCGACTTTGCGAGCTTCATACATGTCGCCCTTGGAGTTAGTTCAGCTGCAGAAATCTTTCAGGATGCTACAAGAAGTGTGATCCAACATATTCCCAATGCTTTTAATTACAGTGATGACATTCTAGTTTATGGCAAAACCCAAGCTGAACACAATAGTGCATTACATGAGGTCTTTCAATAGTTAGCATCTCAGGGACTCACTCTAAACAAAGAGAAGTGTGAATTTAACAAAATGTCCTTGGAGTTTTATGGTCACATTTTTTCAACGGCGGGAGTACAGCGTGATCCCAAAAAGGTACAGGTGATGAAAATGGCCTCCATTCCTCAGAATGTCAGTGAAGTTCGCTCTTTTCTTGGAATGTCCAGTTACTGTGCTAGATATATACAGAATTTTTCCACCATTAGTGCACCACTGAGGGATCTCACGAAACACGGCTGTGAATGCAAGTGGTCCACAGAGTGTCAAACCTCTTTTGATGCAATTAAAAGGGAACTGTGCTCCACAACTACCTTGGCTTACTTTGATCCCACTTTACGCACTGAGTTGATTGTGGATACAAGTCCGGTGGGACTGGGGGCTATTCTAACACAATACTTACCCAATAATCCAGGCCCTTCCATCATTGCATATGCTAGCAGAGCATTAACAAATACTGAAAAACGATATTTTCAGCCTGAAAAGGAGAGCCTAGCTGTTGTCTGGGGGTGTGAACACTTTCATCTCTTTCTCTATGGAGCTCCATCACCATAGTTACAGATCATCAAGCACTCCTCCATTTTTGGAAACCCCAGAGCTAAGATGCCATCTAGAATTGAACGGTGGGGTGTGCGACTTCAAGATTACAATTACACAATCGTTCATAGGCCTGGAAAATACAGTAATCCAGCTGACTACATATCCAGACATCCCACAGAAGACCAAATTCAGCATCAGACAACTGAACAGTACATCAACTTTGTTACAGTTCATGCAGTACCAAAGGCACTTTCAGCTGATCAATTTGTGATGGCAACTGCAAACGACAAGACGCTTTGTGCTTTAATACAAATTATCCAAAGAGAGCAAAATTTCCAGATCTGGACATCAACATTAAGGAGCTGCAATCATTCTCAAGTGTCAGAAATGAACTATCAGTCACTGAGGATCATCTAATTCTCAGAGGAACCAAACTGGTGGTTCCAAAGGCCTTGTGTACCAAAGTAATACAGATTGCTCATGAAGGTCATTTGGGAATTGTGGGTACAAAAAGACTTCTCAGAGAAAAACTGTGGTTCCCAAATATGGATTATTTAGTAGAACACATAATAAAACACTGCAATACTTGCCAGCTTGTTACTCCTGCAGCAAACCCTGAACCCTTAAGGATGTCTCATCTACCAAAGGCTGTCTGGGAGGAAGTAGCGGTTGATAGCTATGGGCCACTACCTAATGGACAATACATCCTAGTTGCAATTGATGAATATTCCAGAGATCCTACAATTGCATTTATTTCGTCAACTTCAGCAACCAGTGTCATACCAGAGTTGGACACTATTTTCTCAGCATATGGTATTCCAAAAATAGTCAAAACAGACAATGGACCTCCATTTAATGGACATACATTCGTACAATTTTCTGAATACCTTGGGTTCACTCACAGAAAGATAACACCTTGCTGGCCACAAGCAAATGGAATGGTGGAAAGATTTATGCGCACCTTAGGGAAGAGAGTCAAAGCAGCTGCTCTGGAGCATATACCACTGAAGCAGGCCCTGAACAAATTCCTAGGCAACTACAGAAGTACACCACACTCAACGACTAATGCTGCTCATCTAGTGTTCCACCGAACTCCTCGCATTCGCATTCCTGATGTGGCTATCCATGCACTGCCAGCTGAATCAACCATTAGACCAACAGACTTACACAACAAGCGCAAACTGAAACATTATGCGGACAAGAGAAGACAGACGGAGCCATCTTCTATTCGGACAGGTGATATTGTTGTTGTTCGTCTAAATCCAAACAATAAGACATGTCCAGCATATGATTTAGCAGGCTATCATGTAACAGCCAAGAAAGGAAGCATGGTCACAGCTGAGCGGGACGGTCACTCCATAACCAGGAATGCCTCACATTTCAAAATAATACCAGACAATGACTTTGATGAACTCTCTCAGAGTGACGGAGCTGGTGTTGATAGGGGCAACTCTCAACAGGAAGTAGCCAGCCCATCGGTAAGCAGTGATCCTGGTCATTCTAGACGATATACTACCATAGAAAGACGAGCCCCGTCTAGACTCATTGAGGAGGTTTAGCCAGGCTTGGAACTTTGATCAGATTATATTCATGATTGTGAACTGACTTGTCCGGTTCATGTTTTCCTTGTGTTTTTGTTGTTGTATTTTACCATAACTGTACAAATGTCAAATGGGGTTATGTATATACAGTATATATATAAAAACAAGGGGGTGATGTAACATACAGTAAGTATTCCTGCCTCTTTAAGAGGAGAACACAGGAACCAGGAAGTGGTATTGCTTGCTAGAGGCTAAGGCTGTTGTGTTGTATATCAGAATGTGGAAAGAGCAATAAAAGGCAGATGCTGTTGGATTTCATCCCTGACTTCTCTTACTTCATGAGGACCTTACAGATACCAGCACCTTTCCTATTCTCGAGCCACTAATTCCATGGAGACAGAAGAAAGAAATCTCAAGTGAGCTACAGCTTGTAAGTTGGGGAGACTCCTGGAATACTATTGAAGCATGAAGTATAGTCCTTCCTGCTCAGACTTCATGGCACGTTGATGCCTGGTCTGCTCAGCACTAAATGTGCTCACAAGAAATTAAACAAATTCCATTTCTCCTGGGATAAGAGAGACTTCTTGTAGTGGAAACTGGATTTGGAAGAAAACTTTTTGGAGGACGGCTCCCTGCTGCTGGCTGTGCATGTCAAAAAAGGAAAGAGATAAAGGAAGAATTTCTGTGTATATCATCCTGCTGGAGAATAAACACTGAATTGCTCTGTTTAAACCGCACCATCAGAACTCCTGTCTGGTTAGGGAATGTTCATACGGCGTAATTTCGGCGCGCATTTCGCCACATATTTGTGCTTAATACGTGGCAAGATGCGTGCCGCAATTACGGTAATCTATAGCTCTCATAGAGAACTATGGATTATGCCTCGTCCCCGCGGGTACAATACGATCATATTGTACACGCAGGGAGATAAGTGACATGTCAATTATTCGTGGCGATTACGCAATGCGAGTAATGCAATGGGACGGCCGTGCCGCAATTACTCTGTGTGAACATACCCTTAATGTGCGCTAACATCATGGGCACCTTACCCACTACCACAGACAGGACAGGATCAGCCACCATCAACAGAGTGTGTCCCAGGAAAATACCACAATTATCTGCAGACCTCCTCTTCACGTTAGGTGTGCCAGAGAGGCATGAGAGGAATGGTGATGTGATACCACCATAACAACTACTTCTCCAATCCTCTACTCTGCTACCCCTGACCTGTTTCATTATGCAAGTTATCAACTGGTTTAAACTGTTTTTTCATGTATAGAAATACAATTTAAGCTGTATTTATTTCCTCTTGAAAATACACAGCAAATTATGCAGATTTTGTTACAGATTTTCCACTGCTAAGTTTTAGTGCAGATAATGTGAACTGGAAAACACAAAACATCAATGTGTAAAAATCTCATGCTTTAGATTTTTACCAGATCTGCAAAGTCAGCAAAAATAAACTTTGATTGAAGATTTGTTGCAGATAATAATTGGAAAATAAATTGACATATTTCAGATTTAAAATTTGCACCGCAGGTGAATTCCTATGCAGATTCCGGGCAGACTTTTTCCTAAAATCTTTAAGGCCGCGTCCCCAAGGCACAGGTCAAATACAGGTTGGTTTATCTGACCTGCATTTGTGCTGTTTTCGGGCCGTGCACACAAACACAGGGGAATTTCTCCGAAATTAGAGAGGAAAAGCCCTCCCCCTTCACACAAAAAACCGGGCGGAAGAATGAACATTTTCAATGTTTTTCTGTAAAAACGCTGGGCGGAAAACCCGTGCAGTGGGGACCGCTGCACGGGTTTTCCATAGAGGTCCGCTTTAAAGTTTAAAACAAAATCCCTAACTAGAGAGAGGACAAAATATATTAAAACATTACTTTTAATAATATAATAATAAAAATATGGCACCGTACAATAACAATGATATTAAAAAATCACTTTCAAAACTACGAGGAATCGTGACCAATGACACAGGAGCTATAGGGCTAAATTTAATTCCTATTAAACCCTAGGTAGCTAATTACCGCTCCCAATAACCGGATTATCGCCCTGAAAAAGGACGGTCCCGTCACAAACCTGTCCCTAGCTAAAATGACCCTATTAGTCCCTCATGCTATAAATCCCGACATGTTTCGATCCTCCCAGATAAACCAGATCTCCTCAGGGGATATAAAAGGGGAACACAATAGCAAGAGAAAAGGGCGTATGAAGATCCACCACAAGATAAATATAGTGCGTTACCTGTTGTTTAGATAAGACAAACCATTAAATATAATCCAATTACATATCTTCTAACACAACACTAACAAACAAAGAAGCCCCTAACCTATGTACAACAGATTCTAAGTGTACCTGTAAGACCTGGAGTGGTCTTTAGAGGCAAAAGACGTCTTTTCTGATAAGGTCTTTTTTTCAACAAAAATATGTTCCCACTTTTAATATCGCATTTAGAGCATTAACTCGTATCTACAAAGAGCAGATTACATGTTGGTGGGAAGTAGAAAGCTTAGATAACTATATTAAACATTATATTGTACCTAGAGGATTAAGGATTACTTTAATACCCTCAAGTCGTATGAGATCCTCTTCCTTTTGACAAAATGGGAACAAGAAGCTACTCAAAGTTCCCTCCATTTTATTACTTCTGGATGAAAAACGGGTTCATCTTGAGTGTAACGGTCCCGGTCGTAGAAGTGGATCCACTGGACCACCGCAAGCGATGGTGTAAGCCACGCCAGGAAGCGCAGTCTAAGTAGGTCCCGGTTTTCACCAGAGCCCGCCGCAAAGCGGAATGGACTTGCTGCGGCGGGAGTCTACCAGGTTGCTACCCCTGACACGACTTGCTTGCGGTGGCAGCCGAGGTATAGCGTGGTACAGAATCGTCAGGACAGGCAGCAGAGGTTCATGGTCAGGAGACGAAGGCAAATAGTACGGTACATGGAAGATCAGAACAAGACTTCAGGAAACACTTTCTCTATAGGCAAAGGCACAAAAAATCCGTCAGGGAGTGGGCGGAATCGCCCAGGTAATATAGAGGCAGTGCTCGGTAATTAGCCAATTACCTGCGCGCTGGACCTTTAAATTTCACAGAGCCGACGGGGACACGTGCGCCGGGCAGCAGGAGACTGCTGAGAGACTAGACCGCGGCCGGGTGAGCACTCGCCCCAGTAGCGGGGGCACCGACAGAGCTGCGACGGCGCCCGCAGCCCGAGTTGCGGGCTGCGGCGTCGTTCGCAACATTGAGGAAGTAAACTCTAGACTAAAAGAACAAATTGAAATAACACAAAAAATTTCTGAGTCAGAATTTTTGAATAAAGAGACATACCAATGTCTACCAATGAGAGACATAAATATCATCTTAAAGATAGGAAACATAAACAATTTTTGCGTGACTTGGCGGATTTCAGTAGGCAATAAAAATCCGCATAAAGAATCCGAAACTGATATTTCCTCTACTGAGACTGATATCTCTGATACTGAGAGGTACTCGATCAGTGGGGGTTCAAGACAAAATTATAGGTCTAGAGGTAATAGAGGCAGAAGAGGTGGAAGAGGTGCACGCAATACACAAAACTATTTTAAAAAACTATTAAAAAAACTCATACAAGTTGAGAGAGAGGATGAAAAGGACAAACATCTAGACACCAATTCCCAACAATTAGATACAGAGACACAGGTTATTAATCTATCTAAACGTACGCTAACTAATGTAGAATGTCAAGTTCTCTGTAAAGGACTAACCTTTGTACCGACTTCTAACTTTAGCCTTTTTAACTGGACTCGTGATCTGCATCTTTTTGTAAGAAAGTTGCATTGGCACAAATTTTTTGCATCTAAGGATAGAAAAGAATCTAGAGAACTAGGAATTCCTATGGATATTGTAGAGGACGTTCGTTTGCTGTACGGACTGTCTGCAGTACCCACAACAGATAAGGACCATTTACTGATCTCAAGGTTAAGAGTTCAAGAATGCCACCTGTAGGTGAAACCTCATGTATTGATGTATTCTTGGACCTTACCTTGAAGGATCTTGAGAGGGTAAAAGGGACTTTAAATAACAACTGCTCTGAATCTGAATTACAGGCGTTGCGGACTTTGCAAAATGATTCCACCATATCCATTAAACCCTCGTATAAGGGGGGGTGGGGGGACATAGTGGTACTGGATAGCACTAAATATAGAGAAATGTGTCATAAATTATTATTAGACACTTCCTGCTACCGTATATATTGTCACCATATCCCACCCCTGTCTTCAGTGTTGACCTAAAAACGTTATTAAATCAGGCTTTATCCTTGGAGCTTATAGATAAAAGGGAATTTGAATATCTATTTCCTCGATACCCACGGATAGCAACGTGTTTGCCCAAGGTCCACAAGGGTACTACCCCTCTTAAAGGTCGACAAATAGTTTCAGGAATTGGTTTTCTTACACAAAATTGTGGGGTTTATATCGACAAGATAATTTTTCCTTTTGTCCAATCATTACTGTCATACACTAGAGACACAACTGACCTTCTAAAACGTCTTGAGGGACTCCACATTGATGAAGACACTTTACTGGCAAGTATAGATGTGGAGTCCCTATATACATGTATACCACATCATCTTGGTTTAGAAGCAGTGAAGTTTTTTCTATGTATGCGAGGTTTGCAATTTGAGACACATAATAAGTTCCTAGTGGATTTATTGGAGTTCACTCTTACTAGAAACTATTTCGTGTTTGACAATAGGACTTACCACCAGATACGGGGTACAGCCATGGGAAGTGCCTGTGCGCCTTCCTATGCTAATCTGTACCTCGGCTGGTGGGAGTCCTCTGTTGTTTTTGGAGATAATCCTCCCATACACTCTGAGAAAATAGCCCTTTGGGCCAGATTTATTGATGACGTGTTCATCATCTGGAATGGTACTACTGTAGAGTTCCGCGAAATGGTAGAGGCCTTGAATGTTAATGGCTTAGGACTCCAAAAAATTTCATTTAAAGAATTAAGGCTGATTGTTTCCCCACCTTTCCCTTAATGAAAAGTATAACCAAAAAAACCATTGATAAACTTTAAAACAACGATTTTCCGCAAACCCACTGCTACAAATTCTTCGTTGCGGGGGGGAAATTGGGGAAACCCAAACCTATACCTTTAAAAAAAGGTTTTCCCCCCGGGGCCGGGTATTTTGTGCCCTCAGGAAAAAATTGCTCCTCGGGACATTGGTTTGAAAACAAGCAAATAATTTGGGGGGAAACTTTTTTCTGGCCAGGGGATACCCAATCAAATTTAAAGCAGGCTTTTTAAAAAATTGCTTTAAAAAACCCAACCGTATCATTTTTTTTGACTCCTAAGACTGATGGGGATTTTTCACCCCTTACACGGATTATGGGGATTTTTTGAAAATTTCCCAGAAACCGCCCCGTTAAAGCGTATTATTAAAAATTTTTTGGGTATATTTTCAAGAGGGAAATCCCGATATTGCACGGCCCGCCCCCTGCGACCCTGTCCCGGGTCGCAGGGCGCCCGTGCTCCTGCCCCCCACCCGGGAGCCCCTTTCCCGGGCCAACGTGGGGTTTTGGGGCCGTTTCCTCCCCCCCGTCCCCGGGCCGGCTTTCCCACTTACCCTCCACGCCCCTGCTCAGGCGCCCCCTTTTTCCCCGGGCGTATGCTCCCCCCCCAGGGGCCCGGCTGCGCGCCGGAAAATTTGAATTTAAAGGGGCAGTGCCCGGAAAATTGGTTCATTGCCGGGCACGGCCCCTTTTTTTTAAATTTTCCGGTCATTTCCCCTCCCGGGCCCCTCCCCAACCTTTGGGTGTTAATTACCCAGGGTGAAAGGTTTTTCCTGAGCTTTCCCAGTATTGCCTTCCTGTGTACGCCCCTCTGTACGCACCGTTTTCAAAACCCTTCCCGCTGCCCCCAAACCCCATTTTGGGGGGCTTGTTTTCCCCGTCCAGAACCAGACCCGCCTCCCCCTGCCCTTCTGTCTGCCCCTCGACTACAGCCTTGCCTCCCTTTTTCCTGTACCTGGGCCCCCTTGGGCCCGCCACCGCAGGCAAGCCCCGCCCAGGGGTAGTGCCCCTGGTGTACACCCGCTGCAGCAAGCCACCCCGTTTTTTGCGGCGGGTTTCTGGTAAAAAACCGGGTCCCACTTAGATTCCACTCCCTGGTAGGGGATTCGCCTTCCCCCTTTCGGGGGCCCCCTTGGATCCCCCTTTCCAGAACCCGTTAAGTAGGATCCTCCCCATGGCCCCCGCCAAGGTACCCTTCCCCAAGGTTGCCAGCTTCCCCAAACGTCGTGGTCAAGCAATCAAAAACGTTTTGCCCCGAAAACGCAGCAGCTCGAGCAACCCCTCCCCCTTGGTGCAGCAGCCCCTCCCCGTCACAGGCCACCGCCATTTTTCCATTTGGGTCTTTCCCCCGGGGGTTTCCCGGTGATCCCCAGGGGACCTCCAACTTTGGCATCCCCTCCCATCCAAGTTCAGCGGTGACCCGAAACTATGCAGGGGGTTTTTTATTTCCAAATGCCTTTTTCCCACGGGGGCTGATGACCGACCAGTTCCTTTTCCCCAAACCCCGTGGGAAAGGGGTGGCTTTCGTGGTAGCCTCCTTTTGGGGGGGGGGGGGCCCGGGGAAATGGGTAACACCCCCTATAAAAAAAATTAAAAATCCTGACGGCGGATTACAGAAAAACCTATTTAGTTCCGCAACTTATCGGGGAAAACCACCCGGGGCCCCCCGGGCGGGAACGGCCCCTTCCTAAATCAAACGCCAGGGAACCGTCTGGGGGAGATTTACGCGGGAAAATTCCAAAAACCTTTTCCTCTGAACTGCCCAGGAACGCCCGGGCCGCACAATGTGCTACTTTTCCCAAGAAGGGACCCCTCAAGTCGATTTAAAAAGACTCTTGGTTGCTAGGGGCCCCTCCCGTCCCCCCCTTTAACCCGTTTTGACCGGTTGGCCCCTTTGCTTTCAAATATACGCTTCTTTAAAAAGGGGAGGAGGACTTCTCCCAAGAGCCCCAGTCACCCAACCCTCGCCTTTTTCCTGGCCCTGGCCCCGGGTTTCCCAAAGGGGCCCCCTGCCCCAACAGCCCCCCCAACCCCCACCGCCAACCCATGCAGATTGATCGGGCCCCGCCTCCTGAGCAAGGAATTTGGCCCCCAGCGGCGACAACTAGGCTTGTGCCCTCTACTTTTGGCAGCCAGGGGGGCATTTTCGGAGGAACTTGTCCCAAGCCCCCCAAAGGGTTTTTGCGGGAAATTTCCCCCCACCTAGGTTCTGTGGGAGAGGGAAATTCCTAGGTGAAAACCTCCCCCTCCCACCCCTTTTTGGGGCCTGTGCATTTGTCGTGTCAGGGGGTCTGGTTTTCACTTTTCCAGGTTCCGGCTTTTTCGGACTCGGGCTCAGGGGGGAACTTACCCCCGCCTTTTAGTGAGGCGGGTATGGGGTTTCCCCAGTGGTACGTCTGGGAAACCTTGTCATCTCTTTCAGTCAGCGGGGGGGCTGTTAGCGACCCCAAACCAGTTCGTCAAAAACCCCACTTTTCCCCCATTGGGGGGCACTGCAAAAAGGGGGAAAAATCCCCCTTCTATGTGTTGCCTCGCTCCTCGTGGGGGAAATCCTCCTGGGGACCCCCATGGCTACGGCTCCAATCTCCTACCCTGGACGGGGGTCTACTGGAGGGGTTTAAATTTCTTTGGGGGGCCCCCAACTGTGGGGGCGTTTTTTTGGGTTGGCACCCCCCCCCGGGTTTTTCCCTTTTTGTCTCCCCCTTAACCCTTCGGGAAAGCCTCCCCTCCCGGGCGGGCCCGGCCCGGGAATATCGGGAGAATCCCGGGAGTGTTCTCCGAGAGCAAGCCGAGAGTTTTCCCGGCCGCATCGTCCAAAAAGATTCCCCCACCCGATTTTATTCCCGGGGGTACCAGCCCCCTTTCCCCGTGGCCGAGTCTACCCCTTTCTTTCCTGGGGACCCAACCCTTTGTCGGAGTACATCCAGGGGGAAATCTAAAGAAGGGGTTCTTTCCGGGAAAGTCCTCGCCCCCCGGCGCGGGGTTTTTTTTTGTGAAGAAGAAGGACGGTCCCTTACGGCCCTGCTTTGACTACCGGGGCTTGAAAAAGGTTCACGGAAAAAGAAGTTCCCCCCTTGCCGTTTAAATCAGGGGAACTTTTGATCCCTGAAAGGGGCCCCAAAGATTTTCCCCCAAAAGTTGGTTTTGGAGGGGCCTACAACTTGGCCCGGAACCCGAAAGGGCGGGAAGGGAGGGAAAACGGCCCTTCAAAACCAGGGAGGGGCACTTTTGGTTTTTACCTGGTGATCCCCTTCCCGGACTCTGTAATGCGCCCGGCCCTTTTTCAGGGGGCTCGTAAATTCCCTTCTTCAGGGACCTTCCCCTCCCCCCTTTGCTTGGTAGCCCTTCCTCGAGGGACTTTAACGGGTTTGTTCTCCCCTGAACCGAGACCCACCGCACCCAAATGCCGTCAAGTACAAAGGGACGCCCCGGGGGGGAAAAAACCCCTGTATGCCAAAGCTGGGGAAAAAGGGGCCTTTTCCCAAATCAGACTAGCCTCCCGTTTTTGGGGAATGTCATCTTGCCCAAAGGGCCCCCTACGGATGACCCTGCTAAATTTGTTGCCGTTTTGCAATGGCCCGCCCCGTCGGGTTTCTGGGTTACCCAAAGCGATTCTTGGTATTTTTGGCAATAAACTATCGCCAAATTTCACCCCGAAATTCTTTTCCCCTGGGGGCCCCGATAGTGGTCTCACCAAGAAAAAAAGCCAATCCCAGGGCATTTGGCCTTTTAAGGCCCCGGAGGCTTTTGTGAAGCTCAAACCCGGCCCTTCTCTACGGTTTTCTACCCTTTGCACTTCCAGACCCCGGGGAAAACCCTTCACTTTGGAAGTGGATGTTTTGTTTTGTGGGGGCTGGAGAAGCCCCCCTTACAAAAAAAAGGGCCTCGGGTAAAACTGTTTTTTTTCCCGGTTTTCTTCTCCAAGACGTTCTTTTCCCGCCGAGGGAAAAATTTACTCGATTGGGGCGACCGGGAGCAAACGGCCAAAAATTGGCCCTGGAGGGGGTGGCCCTTTTAATCTGCTGGAGGGTCCCCTTTTTTTTCCCACCCCGTTTCTACTGGGGTCCCACAAGACCTCCAATATCTGCAGACCCCTTAAAGCTTTTTTAAACCCCACGCCACCCCCAGGGGGGTCGCTCTTCTTCTCCCTTTTTCGCTTTCAAAATTTTTTTCCGGGCCCAGCCGAAAAGGGAATGTGAGAGCTGTGCCCTCCCCCGTGCCCCCGAGTGGGGGGTGAAAGCCCCTTTTCCTGAACCCCTTTCACCCCCCCAGAAGTCTCATCTGGGGCTGCTCCGGGGACCCCGGAAGTGACCCCTCCTAAAGGGAACTTATGTGCGTCCGCTCCCCGGGCAACTACTTTAAAAATGGGGACTTTGGGCCCCTTTTTGGTGGCGGGCCATCCCCGGCCCCCGAAAAAAAACCTTCCCCCCCTTTGATACCCGGTTCTATTGGGGGCCAAGGGGAAGAAGGATTAAAGGGACTTTTGTTGCGTCTTGCGACCCCCTGCCCCCCCGGAAAAAAGGGACGCCACTTACAACCCGGAAAGGGCCTCTTCGGGCCATTTCCCCTTTTCCCACTAAACCCCTGGCCAAACATTTCGATGGCCCTTTAAAAACCGACCTCCCCCCTTCGGGAAAAACACCATTTTTGGGGTGTTTTATTTTTTATCCTTTTCAAAAAGGGCCCACTTGTCCGTTCCCGGGCTGCCTTTCCGGGCCTCCCGGCTAGTTTAGTTTTTCCCTTAAATCCATGTGTTCCGGTTTCCTTGGACTCCCCCAAATTTTTGTCCCCGGGCCCCGGGGGGATTTCCCAAATTTGTCTCCAGGTTTTGGCCGAGCTCTGTAAAAACCCAATTTTCAAGTGAAGCTCGACTTCTTTTCCGGCAAACCACCCAACAGACAAAGGGGGGCCAGGGGGAGGGGGGTAAAACCAAGCCCTGGGTTGCTCCCTTCTTTCATTTTGCCCTTGGCACCCCCAAAGAGAAGGGCCCCAATTTATTTGCCGGGGGCCGGATTTTCCCTATAACCCCCCTTGAGCCCGAGCCCGCGGGGGCCCCCCCCTTTCTCCCATCGTGTAGGGCCCTTTGAACCCCCGCCCCCCCTCCCTCTGGAAAACCCCCTCCGGGGGTCCCCCCGGCGGACGCACTGGTTCAAGACAAAAGGCCATCTGGCCCCAGACCCGTCAGCCCGCTGTTTCCCGCCCCCGGGCGCATGAAGTCTCAATGCGGACAAGAGAAAAAACCCCCCCGGGTTTTTTCCCCCCCAGGTGAAAAGGGTGTGGCCTTTTCTAGATAGGGTTCCCTTTTAAAAAAAAATGCCGTCTAAAAAACTGGGCCCCCCTTTTCCGGGGACCCTTTGAAGGTCATCACCCCCATAAAAAACCCGGTAGCATAAAAACCCCGGGTTTCCCCCCCACGATGAAAATCCAACCGTTTCATTCTTTTTTATTGAAACCTTTTGGCCCTTAACCATTTTTTCCCACAAGGCCCCGCTCCCCCTCCGTTTTGGGCTGATGCGCCCAATTGTCTTCGAGGTAAAGGAGTTTTCTGGGTTTAGAAAACGGGGGGGAAAGCGATATTTTCTTGGGGGGGAAGGGAAGGGGTTCGGCCCGGGAAGAGAGGTCCTGGTAAGCCGGAGGAGAACACCCTAAAACCGGCAGTCTCTTTCCAGAGATTTCCCCAAAACCCAGTAAAAAGGGGGGGCCCAAGGGGGGGGGGTACTGTCACGCCCCCCTTTCGAACGGGCCCCCGGGTCGCAGGCGCCCCCCGTGCTCCGCCCCGAGGGGCCAAAGGCCCCGTCCCGCAGTGGGGTTTGGGGGTTCCGTCCCCCCCGTCCCCCGGGGCATGCCATTACCCGGCCCCGCCCCCTCCCTCAGGCTGTTGCTTTTTCCCGGCGCGTAGCTCCGCCCCTAGAGGCCCGGGGCCCCGCGCCTGGCAATTTAAATTTTTTAAAAAGGGGGCAGTGCCCGGGAAATTTGGGGTTTCATTCCCCGGGCACTGCCCCTATTTAGCCCGGTCATTTTCCTCCCGGCCCTCCCCGGGACCCCTTGGTGTTCAACCCCAAAGGGTGAAAGTGTTCCTGAGCGTTCCAGATTGCCTTCCTGGTACCGACCCCCCCGCTTTTTAAACCGCTAAAACCTTGCCGCCTCCCCCACCCCCCTGCTTGTCTACCGCCCGAACCAGAGCCCCTTCCCCTTTTTTTCTGCTGCCTCGACTACGAGCCGCCTGCCGTTCCCCTGAAAACCTCGCCCCCCTTGGGCCGCCACCGCAGGAAACCCCCGCCATGGATTACCTGGGGACACCCCCCGCAGCAAACCACCCCGCTTTCCCGGGGGGCCTCTGGGGAAAACCGGTCCCCACTTAGATTCCCTCCCGGGTGGGGGCTTACGCCATCGCCGCGTGGTCCAGTCATCCACCTCCAAAAATCTTTACAATATCAAAGAAGATCGTGATTTCCTCTATTACCTACAAACAGGTAGGAACCCAAAAAGACATGTCTTTTTCCAAGCCTTTTTCCAATGTGCCTCGCTCTAAATGGGGGTTTTTCTAAACCATTGTTCCTTTCCCGTTCTCAACTTTGGGGGCTTTTTCCCTTTGTTGAGAAAACAAAGTTTTTCACTGGGACAAACAAAAATAAAAAGACTTTTACCATACGACACTTCATTAATTGTAAGACGTGTAATGTAGTGTATTTGATTACCTGTTTATTGGACAAAATTTGTTGGCAAGACCAAAACGCCAACTTCGTCCCCCGATTTTGTGAACACCATGGGGATATCCGGGCAAAAAACGCACACGGCTGGTTCCCCAGTCGGAACCACCATGAGGTACCCCCAATTTGAAAGGGACAGGATTGACTGTATTTTCCCCTCAAAATTGAAAAGGAAATATGCCCAAATTAACTCCAAAGGGAAACCTTCGGACCTTTACCTTAAAAGACTCAATCCCAAATTTGTCAAAATGAACAGTTTGAAATTTTGATAAATTCTATCAACATTTTTTGTGAAAAGGCTTTTGACATCTTTTTGTCTGTACTTTTTACCCATATACTTAACCTTTTTCCTACTGTTTTTTGCTGTTTTTGTGTATAAAAAATATAGTCCGGAGTATGGATTATACCATTAAGCCCAGTTTTTTCCTATTTGATGCTATTTGGTGTCCTCATTAACAAAGGTCCCTTTTTATTATTATTTTAGCTGCTTCTGAAAGTGGGAGGTAGGTTGCTAGGACCTTTTCTACACCACATTGTGATCGACTTCAGGCGTACTCCGGGACCGATCTGAGCCTTAATTTATCGGCTCAATTCGGGTCTTTGCCCCGTTGCATTGCTGTTAGTTGCGCTCTGTCATACACAGAGGGAACGGGGGGATGCACCAAATTTGCGGACCCTCGTGGGTTACAGGTAAAATAGAATCCCTTTTTTTACATAGGGTTGGGGCTTCTGTGTTTGTTAGTTTGTGTTTATCACTTATTGGTTTATCTTTGTTTCTTTCTACATTTTATTTGTATTTTTTATCTTTGTGGGGCGAAATATATATGCAAAAAGATAAGTAATTGGTTAATTTAAAAATTTTTCTTATCTAAAAAAACAGGGAACGCCCAAAAATATCTTTGGTGGGTTTTCATAGCCCTTTCCCCTTGCTTGTTGTTCCCCTTATATAAAACTCCTGAAGATCCGTTACTGGAGGATCGAAAAAAGTGGGATTTATACGGGACTTAAAAGGGTTTTTTTGCTAGGCAGTTTTGGGCGGACCGTTTTTTTCAGGGGATAATCCTTTATAGGGAGCTTTAATTAGCTACCTAGGGTTTAATGGATTTAAAATTTAGCCCTATAGCCCTGTTCATTTTTTCATATCACCTATTTTTGTATTTTTTTTTAAAATCATTGTTTATTTTAGGGGGCCCATTTTTTATTTTTATATTATTAAAAGTTTTTTAATATTTTTGTCCTCCTCTAGTTAGGGGTTTTGTTTTTTTCTTTTTGTGAGGGCTGTGGGTTTTTACTTTGGATCACTTTGTGTTTTTTCCGCTTTAAAAAAATTTTTCACGGTTTCAGAATTTTTTTTAAAACC